>JBBPCY010072735.1:0-10813 GCA_037974405.1 Brachyalestes nurse
AATAAAAGCCACACAACGAAATGGAGCCTGTCTGCCTCTGTGTCTCCAACTTGAGCACGCCACGCCGACCCGTGACACTTAGTCAGAGATTTTTTCCTCTCGAGTTGAATGTTACAATTTTCTACAAGTTTGAGTGTGAGAGTATGATTCTGCAATAAAAATTGAATTTATTTTAAGGCTTTTAACACATCTTAACCAGAGTAATATGATTTTCTATTCTGCAAATGCTATATTTACACAATTATTATTTGTTACTGTCTACCTCTATTCTTCATTTGTGCAGACTTAACTACTCTGTAGCTAGAATACAGTATAATAATATTGTCATAATATTGTTTTCATTCAGACTAGTACTGTAACTGTCGACTGTACAAAATGTTGTCTTGTCTTGTTGTTTTGTTGCTCTTGTTTTTCTTGCACTCTCTCTCTCTCTTGCTCTCTTTATACTCTGTGTATTTGTCCTGTCTGCACTAGTAGTCTTGTGGTGTGGTGTTTCTGTTATTGTTCTTGTGTTGCTCCATGGTCTTGGAGGCACGTTGTTTCATTTCACTGCATATTGTGTGTATATGGTTGAAATGACAATGAACCCACTTGACTTGACTTGAAGACTAGTTCCTCTAATAGATGCTGAACTGTTTGTATCTAGTTCTTCATCGATGGGCAGTTTCTGGCTACAGGACATTTGTGGTTGATGGACTATTCTCAGTCCAGCATTGATTTATCTGTTTTATACTCAATAACATCTTATTGAGAAATCTGCCAAAATGATAAAAATCAACTTATAAAAACTGAATTTCATTTACATTCCATCAAATAATGTCCTGAAGAATCATAATTGAATTGAATTGTTATGCCCTAATATAAGGCCCTCAAATATCTTTCTCTATTTGCAGCTATAAGGGATCCTGTTCTTAGTGACCCCTCCAAAGGACTTTTACCATGACCAACTTCACCTTCTCCAACTCCTCCAACCACAGTCTGGGCTATGGTGGCCCCCACAGGCCAGTCACCGTCTTCAGCGTACTGACCTTTACCCTGCTGGCCATGCTGGTGGTGGCTACATTTGTGTGGAACATGCTGGTTCTTGTTACCATCCTCCGCGTCCGTACTTTTCACCGTGTCCCGCACAACCTGGTGGCTTCCATGGCCATTTCAGATGTGATGGTGGCCACTCTGGTCATGCCACTGAGCCTGGTCCATGAACTAAATGGACGACGATGGAAATTGGGGAGGGTCCTGTGCCATGTTTGGATTACATTCGACGTTCTCTGTTGCACAGCCAGCATCTGGAACGTGACAGCCATAGCCTTGGACCGCTATTGGTCTATCACCCGACACCTGGAGTACACACTGAAGGCCCGGAAAAAAATCTCCAACATCATGATCGGACTAACGTGGCTGCTCTCTTCGGTCATCTCGCTATCTCCTCTTTTTGGCTGGGGTGAGACATACTCAGAGGAGGGAATGCAGTGCCAAGTGAGCCAGGAGCCGTCCTACACCATCTTCTCCACTTTTGCAGCATTCTACCTGCCTCTCTGCGTGGTGCTGTTTGTCTACTGGAAAATTTATAAGGCAGCTAAGTTTCGGATCGGGTCCAAGAAGACCAACACCATCACACCAGTAGCGGAAGCTGTCGAGGTGCGTTATATGCAGTTTTGGGGTTAGTACCTTAACCCAATACCTTATATTAAAGAAGAGTAAAAGTTTTGCATTCACAAGAGTGTGTATTCACAATGTTGTGGCCCAGTCTCACACACCTGCGAAAATAATATAAAAAAATTGTTTAGATGAGCAGTAAGTGTTTTGTTCACATTAATATTACTAAATATATTGAAAAAAACTTCATTAAATTTAATCAGGAGCTGCTGATGGAATTTCGTAAATCCAAGCAGTGATTGGAGGCATCAAGGAGATGCCAGCTTTTTTTTACGAACAAAACTAATCTTGATATGTATTACTGTTTTTTATTTATTTGCATTAAACGTAAAGGTAACATTGGCTTTGACGCCTCTTGTACATCATCTTATCTTCTGGGAAATGCCTGTGTCATTTCCAGTGAAGAAGAAACTTGCCGGTTGGGGTATGGATAATTCTGGGTTTTACTGTATATATATGTATATATGTATACATATATATGTGTGTGAAGTGTTGCACTGATAAGACCCCAATTGTGCTAGTAGACACACAAAATGTTCATTAATAACAAAAACTGGTGGGCTGATTTAGATACATGAAGGACTGCAATCACTTTTCTATTACAAACTGAAAGCCCACCTTTCTTTTATCTGATTGCTCATCATATAAAAAAGTTCTGAGTGTACTGACCGTGAGATGGCAAGGCATCCAGCCTATACAAAGTATGTAGATTTATGTAGGATCTTGAATTACCAGTGAAATGGGTTTGTTTCACTCATTTTGTACACTTGCCAATGGGGAATTATTTCACTTAACATAATTAGACATCTTCTCTGTGCCGATTTAAGTTAATCCTTGTGTTCAAACGAATATGCTTTTAGTAGGTCATGTTGTCCCTAAGGGCTCCATTAAGTTGAACAGCGTGTGGTCAGTTCTTGAACATGTCTAGCCACTTCAGCTGGACATAACCTTGACATGCAGGAGTCTCAAAAGTGCTGAAAGGCTGCAAAGGCTAAAAGGCTTCTTTTGTTTCCTCTGTGGACCAAAAGGCTCTTGACTGAATGGCGAGGTTTCTGGCCTTATACATTGAGTTTTAAAGTACTGACTGTATCACAGCTGAAGTTAAGTGATGGATTCAAACACTGCGGTTAGCTGTAATTGCTGTTCTTGAAAATAGATTAGCTGTAGGGTTACAATGCATTACATTGTTTGATTGTTTATTTATTCCTATGTCAATGTAATGTTCCTTAAGCGTGATGTTATTAGCCTGAACAGTATAAAGAACAGTATAAATTAGTTTAAATGTCTATTTAAGTATATACACTATGGATAAAAGTGGGATGCCTGACCATTAAACCAACAGGGACTTTAATGACATTGCATTGAAATACATAGACTTTAATATGGGTTTGCTTCCCCCTTTCCAGCTACAACAGCTTCCAATCTTCTTGGAAGGCTTTCCACAAGATTTTGGAGTATTTCTGTGGAAATCTTGCGCCCATTCATTCTGTAGGGCATTTATGAGGTCAGGCACTAAAGTGAGACGTTCCAGTTCATTCCAAAGGAGTTGGATAGGGTTGAGGTCCAGGCTCTGTGCGGGACAGTCAAGTTCTTCCACACCAAACTCATCCAGTGATGTCTTTATGGAGCTTGCTTTGTGCACTGGGGCACAGTCATGCTGGAATAGAAAAGGGCCTTTCCCAAACTGTGTCCACAAAATTGGAAGCATGGCATTGTCCAAAATGTTTTGGTATGCTGAAGCATTGGGATTGCCCTTCACTGGGAGTAAGCGGGCACCTGAATTCAATAAAGAGGCGTGTCACAATCCTTTTGTCTGTATAGTGTAGGTATGAATTTAAGGAATACTCATACTTATATACTCATGCTCTGGCAAGGTATTTAAACACGCGTGTTTGTGTTTTCTGGACCAGGTGAAGGAGGCATCCCGACAGCAGCCTCAGATGGCTTTTACGGTGCGTCACGCCACAGTAACATTCCAGACAGATGGAGAGACGTGGCGGGAGCAGAAGGAGAGGCGGGCCGCACTGATGGTGGGAATTCTCATTGGAGTCTTCGTCCTCTGCTGGATTCCTTTCTTTCTGACCGAACTGGTCACTCCACTCTTCTCCTGCCATGTCCCACCCATCTGGAAGAGTGTTTTCCTTTGGCTCGGCTACTCCAACTCCTTCTTCAACCCACTCATCTACACAGCCTTCAACAAGAACTACAACAACGCTTTCAGAAACCTCTTCTCCAGGCAGCGCTGACCTCAGGCAGTCTCGAGACGGACTTTCTGACATTTTCTGAAATAGGAAAGTCCCAGTATGGTTTGAAAGCTTGGTATCTGAGTCGATTTAATGCATTATTTTAAGGGATTGATATGATCCCTGGAAACATTTGGACCCATTCTTAGGGCCATTTTACCCCAGTGATTTGAAAAAATGAGAAGAGGTTATCTGAATTATGAACTGAAGGTATGTTAACTTTAACGGCAATAGCAATTTATGATGAGGTAACAAGGTCATATATGCTGATTCTCTATGCTGTATAGAATGAATGGAACTGTGTGACATAGGGAAAGATCAAACCATGCTTTCTTTTCAAACAGATATTGTACGCCTTTATGCCCATGCCACTGTTGAAAAGGTGACCTTGCCAGACATAATACAGAACTTGCAGCAGTAGGCACATTATCAGAGGTCAATGAAGTAGACTCAGTAGTTTAATGGCTACAGTCACTCAGTAGATGTGTGATGGCTACAGAGAGACACTGATAGCACTTATATGAAGGCTACTCTTCAATAGGGTGTGCCAATGCTAAGGCTTACGGACGTAAGCACTGCAAGCACCGATAAAACTAACATTGCAACTTATTTCGTTTTAAGAAATAATTAAAAACTTCTGTGTGCAAACGTGATTCAAGGATGGTTCCATAATTCCAAAAGCGGACAAAATATGAAAGACTAAATTGTTCTAGTGGATCCATGGCTAACTGACAGATGACAATGTTCCAACTAACAAAACACAACTGGCCCACTGCAAATTCCATTTCTTAGTGGGTTTTCCCCTCCCCAGAGCTGAAACTGAGATTTTCTGCCACTGGTTCTGCCACTGTTTGACTATCTATCAGTTTGTGGCTGTAGGTCAGTGGTTCATGCCATAAAAGGAAAGTGATCAACTAATTTAACTCAATTAAAAGAGGTGGAATATCATTCCAGTACTTTGAAAATAGTTGGGGCAAATGCCCCTTGGCTCCAGTCGCTATTATATAACTAATTATGTTTGCAGTTTACAGTTTACTTTGGTGCTGCTACCCATGACTATTTCTGTCATTTTTTGTGGGATTGTGGGTGAAGTTTTAGTCTTTCAAATTCTCTAAAACAAAATGCCCTTTTTCTGCAGCATTCCTACAAAATGGGACAGTCTTCAGTGGGGTAACGGTAAGAAATGCAGCTGCATACTTGGTTTTGGGACATGTTTATTCTCTGCAGAATAACTACTATAAACTGAAAAATGAAAAACAGATTTGCAGCCAATAGTGTTAAAATCAGTTGTACATTTTTTCCCCTTTAGCCTTAATGAAATCAGTCAGACAACACAGGTTTTGTGTCTGAATGTTGCTTCTTAAAATTGGTTAATGTAACTAAAAACAATGTAACAAATTGCTGGGTAGATAAGTCAGGGGGCGATTTTTGAATGAATCAATGGTTGACATACATTTCTACCACATAAACCTTGCAACTCCAGGCACTCACTGAAGCAGGAAAGCATCTGTACTACCACCACCATGTTTGACTGTTGCTATGTTCGTATTGTCTTAACTTGAAGCCACATGTGATGGGAACCCTATCTTACAAAAAGCTCCACTTTCGACTCCACTTTCTACTTGTCCACAAAACATTATTCTAAAAGGCTTGGGGGTCATCAAGGTGGTTTTGGCAAATATGAGACAAGGCTTTATGTTCTTGTTCAGCACTGGTTTGTGCTTTGCGGTTCTCACATGGATCCCAGTTCCATCCAGTGTCTTTCTAATGGTGGAATCAAGAAAGCTGCCCTTATCTGAGCTGAGCAACATCTACAGTTACTTTGACATTTATATGTGACATTTTGTGACCTGGAGGAATTTTGGTAGGCTGGACACTTCTGAGGATATTCGTCTCAAACTTCCATTTGGAGATTGTGGCTCTCACTGAGATTCATTTTATGCTCAAAGCCTTAGAAACTGCCTTCCAGACTGTTTTTTCCAATAGTTTTTCTTTCTCATCTTTTCCAGAATTAAGTAGTCCAGTGCAAACCTAAAGAAGCAAACATCAGACACCTGTCTTGTCTAATTGAATGCATGTGAGGTCAGGGGAAAATTGTGTAAATCTGAACATTTCTTGAAGCTATTTTCCTTGCTTTAAAACTGCATGCAAATTGTGAGTATACTTAGAGTAGAGAGGAAGGAGGAAGCTTATGGAAAATGTTAGAACAACCTAAAGTATGAAAATTGCAAATTCAAGATTCCATATAACTTGGTGGTCAGAATGTAACATTTTCGCATTTTGAACATACCGAATAGAATCAGTTTTGCTGTAGCGTTTTTGTGTAATTAGCAACCTAGCTTAATTGGCTTTACTTTGTCTTCAGGTGTGCGCTGTGACGGTTTGATGAAATTACGTATGAGAAAAGCATTTAGTCTGAGCAGATAGTCAATGTTAAGGCTTTGTTATGACTCAGCAGGCTCTGAAGACACACTTACTGAAGACTCAGTAAGTGTGTGTTTTCAGTCTATGTACTGCTGCAGCACTGTGCAGTGTGCATCAAATTCTTTTGTTCTTTTTTTTTTGTAATTGGTCAACTAATTTATATACTGAGACTCCTCTAATCTGCATAAAACTTGGCATGCTTGTAGCACCACATGGCTGATATGTGTACCCAGATGGGCGTGTCCCTTCATGCTAGCACCTCCTGAAGCGGAATAGGCACAAAGTACTTTTTGGGTAATATTTTGCCAAAATTGACAACATTTGAATGGCTAGTAGTTGGTCTCTAGGAGAGGTATGACCCTGGCTCATTATGATTCATTCGTAGAGTAGCACCACCATGTGAATAATGACAGTGCACCTCGCTAGCCAATATCTGAATTTGACTCACTGCATTCTTTGGATTCATGCCAAACTGCATGATATTTTGTCCACAGGGACACTGCAAGTGACAATTTAATATCTCAAGAACTGTTTAAGCAAAAATATTTAAATTTGGTATGTTTGTACTTTGCTGCATTTGATCACTTTTCTTACAGTTCAATTTAGCTACCAACAGCCACTCAAAATTCATCAGCCAATGTGAATTCACATGCCTGTGAATGAAATTAAATTTTTAGGCTAATCTTGGCATATTGATGCTATTTAACCAAACAAATCAGCCATAGAATGTCACCACACCAAGCCGCAACGTTTTTTCCTCTGTTCCACTGGCATGGATTCACCTTTAAAATTCATTTTGTCTTTAAATCCTTTTGAACGTGTTGAAGTAGTCAAATTTTACATGGTCCAGTTGGAAAATTGTCCTTGGACCTCGCTGATCACCACTTATTTTCTCAACTTATATAGCAGTCATATTACACACTGCAGTGCGGTATGTCTAGTCATCTCTTTTGGTTTCTGAACTATCACGAGTGTCCTTCATTGCTTTCACTTTTTTATGTGTGTATTTGTTACTCAGCCATGCCAGACATACCACTGGAGCTACACTGGACAATGAAACCTCAGTCATAAGTCCATGTGTGAAGGCCAAACACTGTGCAATTATTTCCACATATCAGCATTAAATAGTCTGTATCATGGAAAACCCTTCCTTTTTAAAAGTAAATTAAGACACATTGTTAAGATGCAAAGGCACTTTGTTAAAATGTAATGTACTAATTCCCCAATCCATACAGTCCTTTTTTGTGTGTGTTACACCAAATGGTTTCAGATTGTCATTCAATATGTAAGACAAAGCGAATCTGAGGAAACACAAAACATTAAATAATGGACCCCAAACTTCTTTACTGGACATTGACTGGGCCAATGGCGATGCTTAATGTTGGTTTGTTTGAGTCAAATTGGTTCACTTGAGCTTCAGATCACAGACTGATGATTTTGAAGAATTTCTGGAATAGATCTGAATTCATGGATCCAACAAGACTGGTTGTTATCAATACTAAATGTCACTAGTCCAAATCCAGTGCTGGATGGTTGGTTTCTGACACCGTTTCGTGATTTCCTTGCTAAAACACACCTGGTTCAACTGCCTGTTAACTGCCAGTTTTAGTGAGTATGTTTGAAGAGGGGAACTATCAAACTGTGTTGGATGCTGGACCTCTAGGACCAGATTTAGGCACCTCTGGTCTAGAATAATTAATCTGTGGAAGGTTTGTAACAATAATTGTTACACATATGCAAAAATACTGTTGAATCATGGTTGGGATGTGACAAATGAAAGCGGACGAATGGAAGGTCTGTGTGTGGATCTAAGCGATCCATTGCACTGTGACAACCATGAACACAATTACATGACTGCCCATTCAACATGTAGCTATTTAGTCTCAGCTGTTCTTGCTAAAGTGATGCGGAGTCTCGTTCCTGCAGACAGTTTGTAGCAGAATTATTGGAGCGGAAGATGTGGAGAAAATTATTAAATGTTCTTACTGTCTGTCAGGAAGCAAATAAATAGGGTGTCTGAGCCTTTCTGGAGACTTTACCATGACTCAGCGTGAATGTGGAAAACAGAGTCCTTTCAGTGGCATTACGGAGAGCTTATTGGCTCACAATGATAAACAAAGACAAATAAAACACCATCATATCATCTGTACGCTCAGTAAGTCCATGTTTTTCTCCTTATTTTGAAAAGATCTCTTTCTGTAAAGAAAATCTAGCTTCAGAGCAGTGCTCATTTACACATGATAGGCACAGTAAGAAAAACAACCTGTTTAGTGTAAATAAGTTGTAAAAAGTTTTGTAAAAAGATTTCAGTATCAAACAGAATGTTTCTGCTGCATATAAAAAGCTGTTACATATACTTCATATAAAAAGCTGCCAAAATAGGTTGGTTAAAGTTTGTCTGCAGTGACTTTTGAGGGTTCAGCAAGTTATATCATGTTGACGTACAAGATTTTTCTCATTATCTGTCTGAATCTCTGAACTATCTCGAGTGGCCTTCACTGTGCTCAAGCAATTTATGTGCTGCAATAGCATTCCATTTTTGTTGTTGAAAACATGCATTCATGTTCATGTGTAAAGACCAAACACTGTGGGATTAGTTTGCTATATGATTGCAGTGTGGTCAGTGAAGCATTAAGACATTCCAGTTTTGGTCCCACCAACCATTTATTTCAGATATTTGAACAAATTGCATCTCTAACACCAGTGGTGTTTCAGTCCATTCCAACATTCTAGCTGAGATGACGACATTGTTAATTAATTAACTAGCTTAACATGTTACATTTAAATAGTTTAAAATATCCATAACATACCTCTATACATTTCTCTTTCTATTATCTATATACAGTAGGTAAAATAAGTATTGGACAGATCAATACTTTTCTAAGAACATACGTACTAAAGGTGCTATTGACATGAAATTCTCACCTGATGTCGGTAAAAACTAATCCAACCCACACATGCAAGAAATCAAACCGTAGATGTCCATACATTATGTATAATAACATGGAATGACTTGAACACATGAAGAAAGGAAGGTGCAAAATGCTTGGAAAGTTATGATACCAGCTGAAATCTATTAGTAATTAGAAAGCAATCCTACCAAATGTATATGCATGTATAAATACATGTATATATTGTATATTCCATATCTATACCCATCTTTTTTATGTGCCCAAAATATAGCACCCTGCACTTTATCATGTATATAAATACAATTGCACATGTACAGTACACATTTAAATGTAAATTGTGCACAATATTATGTCTATATTACACAGAATAATTTTATTTTTATTTTATTTTTAGTCTATTTGTTATTATAGTGTCTTTATTATATCTGTTGTTATATCTCTATTTGCACAGTCTTAGGTGTGATTTGGGGTGCATTTGTCCCAGCTGATTACCTATAAAATGGTGTCCCATTACCAAGGTGTCTCTCAAGACCTTTGCAACCTTATTGTTGTAAAACATACTGATGGCATTGGTTACAGAAGAATTCCTAACCTACTGAAGGTTCCAGTAAGCACTGTTGGGGCTTTAATACAGAAGTGGAGAGAACATCATTTCACCATAAACTGGCCACAACCAGGTGCTCCCCACAAGATTTCAAACAGAGGAGTGAGAAGAATTATCGGAAGAATTGTCCATGAGCCAATGACCACTTGGAGAGTTTCAGAGAGATACGGCAGATATTGTTTAAAAAAAAAAGTAATGCACTCAACGACAACGGTCTGTATTCACGCTCACCACGCAAGATGCCACAGAAAAAGCATGTAGAAGCGTGCTTAAAGTTTGCTGAGTAACATTTAAACAAGCCTGTGATATACTGAGAGAAAATAGTCTGGTCAGATGTCACCAGAAATTAACTTTGGATGAAACAATGGTGGATGTTTCAGCGAGACAATGATCCCAAACACATAGCAAAGGAAACTATCAATTGGTTTCAGAGAAAGAAAATAAAGCTGCTTGAATGGCCCAGCCAATTACCTGACCTGAATCCTGTAGAAAATCTAAGGAAAGAACTAAAGCTCATAGAGGGGGCCCATGGAACCTTCAGGATTTGAAGACTGTTTGTGTGGAAGAATGGGCCAAAATCACACCTGAGCAACGCATGCCAGTAGTTTCTCCATATAGGAGGCGTCTTGAAGCTGTCATCACTGACAAAGGCTTTTGTTTTAAATAAACTTCAGTAAGCGTGTTCTTTTTCCCTGTGTCATTCCATTTTATTGCACATAATTTCTGGATTGTGGATTGGGTAGGTTGTTACCGACATCTGATGAGAATTTCATGTCAATAGCACGTTTAGAAATATATTTACTTAGAAAATTAGTGATGGGTTCAATACTTATTTTATCAGCTTTATATATGTGGATATAGGAATATATGTGTATAGGAAAATTTAACTCAAATTAAGGTTTAAGTTAGATATTCTCCACCAGAATCAGTTAAGGCTGATTCACCACTATATTCAACCAAATATGTAAGGAAAT
>JBBPCY010072736.1:0-10812 GCA_037974405.1 Brachyalestes nurse
TGTGATGAGAGACACCATCGACCGGAATCAAATTCCTTGGATGTGTCGCTCACATACTCGGCCAATAAACACGATTGCGATTCTGAATCGGCGACTGGCCCTGTACGACGGGCTCTGGGTCCAAAGTCCACTGGAGCCTTACTGTGTCTGCCGGCAGGCTGCAGGACCCGAATATACTGCAGTGTCCCATTACTTTTGTCCATAGCGCAACGCTCGTGTATGGTGAAAATTAAAAAAAACTTTCAAAATCAAAGAACTCTCCATGCTCAGTTTGTTTTTGTTCTAGCTGGTGTCGCATGCAGGTCTCCCGTAGATGACATCACGCATGCGCCTGTCAGACAGGCATCTGCGTGCCGCTGACAGGTTACTGTGAATTATTTACTTGAATTGTAATTGTATTCTATACATTTTTTACATTTTAACATGTTAGATTACTACGGTACTAAAAAAAGAATCAAATTACAGAGTAACACGTTACCGCCCAACACTGGTCTTGAAGTCTGTTTTTGAGCCTGCTCCACATTTCTTTCCCTGTATTTGTGTTTCTCAGTGTTTTGTCTTAGCTGTGAAGTCACAGACTCTCTTTTCAACACATTTAAAAAGGTGACTTGACTGTCAGGGACCCCTACAAGACTACAATTGAATATTATTTTGGTGGTGGATCATTCTCAGCACAACAGTGACACTGGTGTGTGTGGTGTGTGTGTGTGTGTGTGTGAAATAGTATTATTAATATTTAATAGTATTCGTTTCCTTTTCTCTCCACCATCAGATTCCTGTAAGCTCACTCTGGATCCAACCACAGCCAGCAGTCAGCTCACTCTGTCTGAGTGGGACAAGAAAGTGACAGTGAAACGTCAGGCCCAGAGTTACCCTCAGTATCCAGAGAGATTTGACAGAGTGCAGCAAGTTCTCTGTAGAGAAAGTGTGCCTGCACACGGTTACTGGGAGGTTGAGTTTATCTCTGGTAACTCTGAGATTATTGTGTCTTATAAAACCAAGTCAGTGGGATATTATGGCTGTGGCTATAATGATCAATCCTGGAGACTCATTTGCTCCAGCTCCAATTTCTCTTTCAGACACAATAATGAAGAAACTACACTCCCTGTAGTCTCCAGCTCCTCCAGAATAGGAGTGTATGTGGATTACAGTGCAGGAATTCTGGCGTTCTACAGCGTCTCTGACTCAGTGATGACCCTCCTCCACAGAGTCCGCACCACTTTCAATCAACCCCTCTATCCTGGCTTCGGAATGTATTGTTATGACCATTTTTTCAGGATACTTAATTAAAAAGCAAACTACTGTGCAGTCTTATATGTCACTAGAAATTAAATCTGTTCTGACAGATTAGAAACTACAAATAATGCAGCACTTGAAAGCATCAGTAGCTGTATATTTTTGTCTCTGTTGTAACGTTCATAGATGAGTCTGGCCATCAGTGGTGTTCCTGGCCATCCAGGAGAGATCTAGGGGGTAACTCGTATATTCTGGTCAACCGTTAGCTTGGGGGTGAGAGCTGCTGTGTAGAGGAGATGTTTGTCAATGATGAATGTTTGTCAACGGAGGGCGAGGGGAAGAAGAATATTTTTCTGTCCTTACATCACTCTCAGAATGCCCCCAGCTGCAATATTGTGAAATTTGATTATTGTACGGCCCCTGTGTGAGGATGAAACAAGTCTTGTGGATATTTTTGTTTGATGATACTTTTTTTTTTTTTACAGATTAATGTATCAAAAAAGAAAAAAAAACTTGAAACTAGGTTTTCTAGACCGGAATCTTATTTCCATGATACCTATACATTTCTCTCCCAAAAGTGGAAAAAGGGCCTTCGACGTGTGTTTATAGGTTTTTAATGCTGAACAAACTAAATCGGAATTAAGGTGGCTGGGCCTTTTTGAATTTTGTGACCTATATCTATATAAATCTCAAGCTATTCCTCCAGACCATCATTATTCTCTGCACTTTGATTTTCTCATTCTTCTTCTGTTACTCTCTTTCACATGTCAGTAATAATATTAATATTGTTTTGTTCCTTTAGAATCGTTCTGTTACATTCATTTACTTTTATCTTGCTATGTGAGCTTTCAAATAAAACCGAATTTGAACCAAATTTCTAAGGCTTGGAAGGTTTCATTCAGCATCATAAATTGCAGTGTTGTACAAGATTATACAGATTTCTTTCCTTTTTAACACAAAGCCCTCCCCTTTCACATAACAGGCAAGTCACTGTCCACCAGTCTAGACTTCTGCAGGCAGTGTTGGGTAAAGTTACTTCAAAACTGTAATGTGTTAATTATTACTTGTAACTGTCATTTAAAAGTAATTTGTTACATTAAGATATTACTGTATTTAAAATGTAAGGCATTACACTACTGTTGCGTTACTTTGAAGTTACTCTCACCAAAATAACTGGAAATATGGATTTGGCTCTAAATGTAGCTCCTGACGCTCAATTAGTTAATTACACAGCCAGTGGAAGGTGATGTTGTATCTGACTGAGCTGGGCTTATGGTTAAAAACGGTTCTATCCGATGTTAGATCAGTGGCAGGTTCACTCATCTCTCTGTTATCTGTTATGAGTACAAGAAGTGCTGATCTCTGCTGATCTTGTGGTGATTTTGGCTAATTTGTATTATAACGTCACCAGAACGGTTGGAAGGGAGGACACAGTTATTCCCTAAACTAGTGTTTATTGTTGTACAGAACAGGTTACTGTTGGCCGTAACCACGCCGCAGTAAAAGAGAAAAATAACAGCCCAACTATATGCACCCTCGCTTCTCTCCTACCAGCTCTTCAGTCACACACACACACACTCATTCCAACCCCAACCTGCTCATCCCATCTCAAACACGTTTCAACTAAAAGAACACCTAACACTTAACAACATTACTGCAGCGTTGCTACAGTATGAAGAAAAAAAATCACTTCATTCTGGTTTAAAAATGACATTTGTACCAAGTAAAATATTTCTTTTTTTTCTGCAATGCCTTCCATTACCGCGTTACGGCAAAAAGCAATGCATTACAGTAACTCGTTACTTTTGGATCATGATTGGCTCGTAGTCTCATGCTACTTTCGCCCAGGATTAGTTATCTGCTGTGTTGTAGAAAATTAGCCAATCAGAGCACAGATGTTGCTATATTATTAGCCAATTGCAGCCGAAAGAGGCAGGATTGGTCAGAAAATGGATGTGTTAAAAAAGCCGCGCAGAGCTGGCGGTAACAAAAGAGAATCCGGTCCCACACACAGCGAGGGGGACATCTTTGTAGTTTTAGCTCGATGATGGACAGGCCATAGGGCAAACCGGGTTGATGGTAAAATTTGGGCCAACGCGGAGGGTGTTTCGCGAAAAACGTGTAAACCCCCCCCCCCACACACACACACACACACTCCCCAGGGAACGACAGTCTGGACAGCACGAAATTCTGTGGCCCCCAAACCCTCAGTGACTTGCTACTGTAGTTGAGTAGCCCTGGTTAGAGTAAACAAGCCTCAGGCTGCATTTCTCTGGTACTTCACTGCAGAAGCAGCACAGTATGCAAATGGGTTTTCTCTCAGGATTCGTGTTTATTCAGTAAAGATTTGTGTTCATACATGTTGTAAGCATATTTGTCTGTATTTAGTCATTCGAATCGCCTTAGAAGTCGAGAGAAGTTAAGAAGTTAAAATTTGCTCTCTCTGGAAGTGGAGCTGGAGCGAGGTATGATATTCCTATGGTTGTACTGTAAAGTGGAACTATTTATTAACTTGTAATCCAATTGTGTGTTTAGAAGGTGTGTCTATGTTTGTGTAATCTCTGAATGTTTCTTTGAATTGAATGTGTACTTATGGTTATTGAGACTATTAGTGATTGTTTGAGCCTTATTTACAATTGATTGTTTGTCTTTTACTTTAGTTTCACGGTGTCAAGGTGTCTAACGGCGTCTCAAGATGTCGAAAGACAAAAATAAATTCGTTACACCCATTTGGGAGACTCTCTACTTTATTATCGATTCTGGGGGCAGCTAAAGCCTGACCTTCTTAGCTGAGGTCACCACGAATGTGAATAACTGACCACTTGTGCCTGTGTCCACTGACCCAACAGGCATCCTCATGCCTGCATCACTACTTACTCGAAAGGTAGGCCCCTGTCTGCATCGAGTTGGAGACCACAAGGACTTATTCAAACTGCAGTGCAAAGCATGTCTAATACATTCTGGGTGGTGCAAGCACCATTCCTGGTCCTGCAGAAAGTGGCCTTCCGATCAACCTAATTGTTTTTTGGTTGATAAATGGGATGCCAATGTAATGCTCATGTGTTTAAGCTAGGCTAATCATTATGTATGGAATTAAGGCAGGGAGCGAGACAAATGTTACTCTCCTCGGAGCAACTGGGCTTACTCTAGGGGCTATTTAACACTTACACTTATTAAAATAAACTCTTAAAGTGTTCATTCAATTTAACACTCCAAATTTTACACTATTGACTATTGTCTGGTGGATGTAGTCGTCAGTTAATGAGCTCTGCAATAAATGCTGAGTTTGTATATCACCCTCCTTGTTTGTTTATCTTGTTTCCTATTTTCAGGAGTTCAGTAGAATCTACTAAGAGATGGTTAAACTAACGTTTGTTTTTAAACTTGTTCATGCCCTGGTAGTCTTTTAATCTGGTCCACTGAAACCATTAGCCGTGGTGAGTATGAAATCGTAAAGCATATTCTGCAGCTGAAAGTTTACTTTGTTGTAGTTGTGCCAGTCTTTCTCTGGCTCCCTTCCTGGAAAAAGTGTTATCAAATATGTCTTTGAAACAGGAAATTATCCAATAATCTCAAACTTTCACAGTTTTAGTTCCCAAAGGTCAATATGCCATATGTCTCAAGCATACCACCTTGCTGCACCAACGCTTGATGCGTGGAGTTCGCTTCTGCTGAGTCCATAGTTGGCATAGTATTCTATAAGGATTTGGCAGAAAACAGACACAGTTGCAAATAAAACTTTACTTGAAATTTCTTAACAAATCCAGCACAGAGGCATAAAAAGATATTCCACAAGAGAATTCCAATCAAATATCCCAGTGAAACCTGGACAGATAGATTCATGAAGGTTAGATCATGCACATAAACCATAAAAAACAGAACACAAGTCAAAAACCAAAAACAGGAATATCAAAGGTGGCTAGAGTGTCTTAGTAATCTCAGTCCTTAAATAGTGCCAAAACAGAAAGACCTCCATTAACTCAGTTCACAGCTACAGAAATTTCACACGAACTTGACCGATATATAAAATCACAGATGGAGCATGTGTTCAGTTTTATTTGAAATTTAATTAAGATCACTTAGCTGGAGAACATTACAATAACCAAAAACCTCGAAACCAGGATAGAGAGGCTGAGAGAATGTGGTCTGGACTCTGTGGAGGAGAGTCATTACTGGGTCAGAGACGCTGTAGAAGGCCAGAATTCCAGCACTGTGATCCACATACACTCCTATTCTGAAGGAGCTGGAGACCACAGGGAGTTTAGTCTCTACATTATTGTGTCTGAAGTAGAAATAGGTGCTGGAGCAGATCAGACTCCATGACTGGTCATTGTTCCCAAATGTACACTCCAAATAACCCCCTTTCCTGCTGATGTCTTTATAAGACACTGCAATGTATTTACGATAGTTAGTATAGTTGTTAAACTCAACCTCCCAGTAAGAGCATCCAGATACACTTTCTCTACAGAGAACTTGCTGCACACTATTAAACCTCTCTTGATCGTCAGGGTAATTCTGGGTCTGATACATCACTGTCACTTTCCTGTTCCCTTCAGACAGAGCAAGCTGAGTGTGTGCTGTGTTTGGATTCAGAGTGAGCCAACAAGAATCTGATGGTGGAAAGAAAAATAAAATTAGAACTGATTTAACTAACTATTATTCATTGTAATTTATTTACTCACCTTTCATACCCCAACATGCAGCTAACATGGCTTTACAGCAAACATGAAAATAAATATTCAGTAAAATAAATATGGCATGGTAAATGTAGAAAGCAGTTAGAAGCAGAGCAAAACCAAAGCTGCTCAGGGCATTTTAGTTAAAAACAGCCACATGGTTTGGTCCAAGTTGTCTTGCCACATTTTGCTGGATTTTTTGATTGGTGGACTGTTCTCAGGCTGGCAGATAGAATAAACCATGTTGGTAAATGAGCATGGACAACCACTCATAAACCGATGCCAAGATATTAGCAGTAGATCCTTTAAGTCTGTTGGAAGAATTTTTATTCTTATCAAGTTCCACACATATTAATTAGATATATCACCTTTTAGTCTCACAGTTATGTATGCATGAATCACGAATGAGCTCATAAGTAGGAATGCTCAGAGGGCACATGTAGAAAGCGGAACTCTCTTCTATATAAGTCCATGTTTTGACATTGGATTGATTACAGGCATTGCTTTTGGATATCACATACTCACTGTTGCTCACTGCCTATACTGTATATTGTGATGTTACACATTTAGATTTTGAACAACTCCTCTGTAAGACTTAGGTCTACTGTTGTGACTTGTTCCCTTGCTGTGAGAATAAAACACCTGTCTCGTGGCGAGCCTCCTTTATTATTAAAGAGTTTTTTTTAGAATTTTTCTGACAAAGTCCCATAATCATTTGTGACTATCGGACCACAGGTGCTTGATCAGACTGAGATATAGGGATTTTGTAGTCCAGGACAACATCGTGAACTCCCCATCATGTTCCTAAAACCAATCTTACACAGTTTTTGTTTTTCAGGGCACATTATTTTGCTGAATGATGCCACAGGCACAAGCCAATAATGTTACCATGAAGGGGTCTGCAACAATATTTAGGTAGGCGGTTTAGAAAGATATTTAGAATGGTCTGCAGTAATGCAACCCAATACTCAGCAGGATGATCCCTTGTCACCGGTTTGTGATTTGTGCCTCATTGGACATAATTATTTTGGTCAGCGCACAATTCACCCTACAACAACAAGAATCTATTCACTCATCATCTAATATATGTCAGATATTGCCACACACTGATGTAACAGATTAATCAGTTCCATTAGCTTTATATTTAAACTGTAAAGTCATTGTAAACAGCAGAGCATATATGTGGTACTCACATTTCAGGAGTTCTTCTCTGGTCTTTGGCATCAGGGCATTCGTTTCTATTTAAAATGAAATGAAGGTATTAAATTCTCTTTCACATGTTTATCCATAGTTCATCTTTTTTTACATAATTCATTCCACCTGCAGATAATCTGACTACATCAGGCTCTACTCTTTCCGTCAATTCAGTCACAGTTTTCTTCAGTTCCTCAATGAAGAACTGTGGACTGATCATGATGTAGGGTAGGTCTGCAGATCCAGGAGAGCCAGAGAGAGATTGGAAACTCTGCAGGAACATAAAGAAACACATACTGATTGAGCCTTTTAGAGCTCAGACACAGCTGTACAAAGGGAAGCTGAGAAAATGTTCAAGGCACCTGGAGAAAATGGATGTGATCCTCTGTGTGAGGAAGCTGCTCCAGCTCAGCATATCTCCTCCTCAGATCAACAATCTCCTGCTCCAGTTTCTTCAGGAGTTCTTCAGCCCGGTCCAGTTCAGCCTTCTCCTGAGTTCTGATCAGCTCATTCATTTCAGAACGCCTTTTCTCAATGGCCTGGATCAGTTCAGTAAAGATTTTCTCACTGTTCTCCACTGCTGCCCGCGCAGAGCACTGTTAGACAACAAATATAGAGGAGGGCGTTTCACCTGAAGCAGTTTTTGCAATTACTTCTACTCAGAGGACATCTCAGAGGGGATGGAGAGTCCCCTCACTGTCCCCCAGCAATCAGTTGTAGTCTTCTCCTCCAATCTATTTACTTACCCTGAGATTCTCCATAGTCTGTTTCAAGACCTGCAGTTTCTTCTCCATTTGCTGGATTCTCTGCTGGAATTCCTCCTGCATTTCCACCAGCTTCTTCTATAGAGAAAACAAGCAGACAGCAAACTGTAGTCTGTTTAATAATGTTAAAGAAACCATATGAAAAAAACAATATTTTTGTATCTTTACACAATGTAGAATGAACTAGCTGCATGATTAAAACTCCTATGTGTCCTGTCCTTGTATTGTAAACTTTCTCATTTTATTTACAATTGAAAGGTAGTATTTATAAGTATTAGTAAGCTGTTCCCTCTCAAACCAAGAGGTTTGACAGAGTTATTACTGCGTTTCTAGTATTTACAGCTCACACTGTTAAGGCAGCCAGTGGCAACAACTGGCTCTTTGTTTTTACCTGTAACCAGCTGATCTTGCTGAGGCAAGGTGCAACAAAGCAAGGGGGAAGGCTCCCTGGTTTTGTTCGGGACCTTGGTCACATTGAGCTTAAGGAAAAAATCTAAGGCCCTGACACTGAGCTGTTAGCAATGGGCGTATGTCCACACTATCTGACTAGAGAGTTCTCACATGTGGAAACGGTGGTATACATTCCTCCATCGGCCAACATGATGACCGAGTGTGACATTATTCAATCTGTAACCACAAAACTGCAGACAAGGCATCCAGATGCTTTCATCCCCATCTCCAGAGACTACAGGTCTCTCTCTGAACAAGACACATAATACATTCACACAGTTTGTGGACTGTTCTGTAAAAAAAAGAAAAACACAGAGAAGACCAGGGTCCGAACTATTGGGGAGCAGGGGGAGCTATAGCTCCCCAAGTGGTGACATGAGCTCCCCTGGAAACATGATTTGTGAATTTTTGGGGGAGCTCTAAAATATGATGACCAAATAAATGCCATTTTGGGCATGGGTTTTACAGGTGTAAGATAAGTAAAATAAAATTATATTTAGAGCTTATTACACATGAAAAAAATGTAGCCTGCTTGCATGCTCGTGGGGGCGCTGCCTGTAGCCCTGCCCACTTCCCACTCACACAAGCTAATTTCGTTAGCAATGTAGTATGAGGCGTTGCATCTCTCGAGGCAGTGAGAAGGTTGTGTTGTGCTATAGCTGTAATATTTATCACTAATAATGCCATATTGTTTATGGTTGGTGCTTTTATCGTGTGTTCGGCTATAGCCCATGTGAAACAATGTAACTTATTTGAGTCAAACGTTACTTTGGTGGTCCGTGGATTATTTATTATCAGGTGGATTGAAATTTGCGTAGTCCATATATACGGGCTCAAGAAATATACCATTGTGTACTGTGCACAAAGACTGCAACACCATTCTGCAGCTCTGTAGTGGCCAGCACCATTTTCTATGCTGTGCTGTGCAAGGGTGGCAGCATGAAATTGACAGATACCAAGAGACTCAACAATCAGGAAAGTGGCCTAAGTGGTGAGTGAAGAACTCGACAACTTGAAAACTTTGGCTAAAAGGATAACATTGTCTATCATTCAGTCCATCATGGACCATGCCTATCATCCCCTCTAAAGTGTTGTGGTTGAGCTGAGAAGTGCTTTTATCCATAGACATAGACCTGCATGCATCCTTCCTCCCCACTGCCATCAGACTCTACAACTCTTCCCTGTCTCACACAATCACACAACAATCTGTGCAATAACCTGCTGCTACTCTGATGTGCATTTCTTATGTATAGTATTTATACTCCAGCATTCTGGGAATATAGCATGGTGTATTTCATACAGAGTGCTTTGTAGAGTCATCATTTGACTTTTATTTTAGACTTTATATTTTATATTGCTCTTGTCTCTATGTCTCTGCGTGTCTGTGCAGTTGTGGGATAAGCAGTTTACTCCGGAATCAATAAAATTTTGTGATTCTGAGTCAAAATACATACATTCAAGCAGTTTTAATGACCTCTGTCTGTCAGTATTTTAAATACTGCATTGCCCTGATTTGTTCCCTCAAATTTACAAACTTTCAAGGATTTTAAGAACGCATGGGAATTGTTGCATTTTGATATATGAGCTCATCTTCCTACAACCAGTAAATCTATAGTGAAAACAACTCTTACCTTTATTAATTAAAAAAGGAAGAATTGAAAATTGCACCAAACTTGAAAATGTGTTTATTCCCTAATTTATCTATCACACACAGTATTAGGGACCTTTAACATAAATGAACCTTTGGCCAGGGCTGTAAAAAAAATCTGCAGAAACTATTTTAACTGATACAAAATTTGAGTAGTTTTGGTTCAGTTTTTTGTATTTCAATGGTTTTCACTTTTGGGTTGAACCAAAAATCAGCATCAGCAAATTTTTTTTTCTTATCTCCACTTACCATGAACGTGACATTCCAAACACAGTGTGTCACTATTAAATGTTACTTATCTCCTATATTTTACTGCGTTTTATTACACCTGGGTGTGGACTGACTGAAGTTCCTTCTGTATTTTAACCAGGGCTCGGCCAAGACTTTATCTTGCCTCCTCTGTTTTCTTCTGCTTTGACCATGACAGTGATATAAAAATTTTGTATGATTCATATAACATATTACAAGTGGGACAATCAAGGTGTCCCCTAAGTAAGCGCTTAGTTTGTTTATGTGTCGGCTCGGCCCTAATTTTGACCAATCAGTCACTGCAGGACTTACTGTGAAGTTCCTACCTGTTTCTCAGCTCTTTCTGCTGCAACTGAGACTGTCTTATGACCACTGTGTTCATCCATTACACACAGAAGACACACACACTGCTGATCAGTGCGACAGAAAGCCTCCAGAAGCTTATCATGATGAGGGCAAATCTTCTGCTGCAGAGTCATGGAGGCCTGAATCAGCTGGTGCTTCTTAAATGCAGGAGATTCATAATGAGCTTGAATATGATCTTCACAGTAAGAGGCCAGACACGTCAGACAGGACCGAACAGCTCTGAGTTTTG
>JBBPCY010072737.1:0-10812 GCA_037974405.1 Brachyalestes nurse
CATACTGGATCTCTAGGTACCACCACTCAGGAAAGGAAATCCTTAAAAAGAAAAATAATAATGACGTTTTAAAATAGGGTTCCGCCGGTCCACCGAGCCTCGCTTCTGCATCAATCAAAATTCAGTCAGAGCAGGTCTGATCTCAGCGCTTCTGTCTCTGTGTGTCCCGCCACGCCCCCTCGACTTCACGGCCCACCCCAACACGAGACCCGTTCTCCAGTCCAGAGAGGAGAGATCTGCCCCTGTGGTAAAGGATAATCTTTTGGAGATCCCTTGCGATGCTGAGTTACAGTCGAGATCCGAGTTCTGTCTGTCATGCTGTGAGGATGGGGTTTGAGCACATGGTAAGGTGAAACACTTTGAATTTGGGTGCGTACCAATTAATTATCACTACATTACAGTACTACAGCAAAAACATTATGTCAACCCCTGGCCATAGCTCAATTATCCCATGGCAAAATGATTTTAACACTTAAAACAAACAATGATCAAAAGTCTTCTGACCACCTTTTTTTTGACTGGTCTTGGTTGTAGCAACAAAATTTGTGACTGCTGCCCTTAAGATGTCTCTTCTCTGTTTTAAGTCAACCCTAAAACTTATTTGTTTTACTCTTTAGCACGGAAACACTTTAAAGCAGCTAAACCTCTGTAAAGTAAATAAAGTTCTGGATTACGACTAATTGAGTATTTAAATGTGCTTGATGTGTATTAAATGCACATATCATTTCTTAAGCTTATAATAATAGCTTTCTCAGCTTACTATATTCCTGACTAGAGTATACTTATTTCTTAATTTATTTAATCTTATGGGAATAAAAAAGATCAGAAAGATGCTGACAACAGAAGACCCCCCAGTAACTAATTGCTATTCTGTGGTCCATATCACTGACATTTTCCATGACCTTCACCTTGCCAAAGCTGAAATATTTGTGGCTAATCAGACCAGTCAACAGACCTCCAGAGAGCCTTGGTGACTGGCTGTCAAGAAGACACTCCAGTCAAAAAGATCACTACAACCACACTAGCATTGACAAATTCTGCCACAGCACACTGTGTTCATGGATTCAGCTACAGTGAACAAACTGCCACACTAACGAATGAATGGCAGCAGCTGTGTCATTAGCAAGCTTTTGGATGGAAGCAACATGACCCCACTACAAATACTCCTTCCCTCCTGTTCGTCAAGCTATTTATCAGATTCATGTAATGATTCAGTTCTTGTATTGCTTTTGTATTGCTTTTTAGTGTGCAGGCAGGAGCCTGCAGCAGCGTGATTATGATTACTCTGTGTCCTGTCCCTATATTTTAGCACTTTCTCTTTTTATTCACAATGCTAATGTAGTACATTCAGTATTCGTAAGCCGTGTCTACTGTAACCACAAGGTTTGGGACAGTTATTACTGGATTTCTATTTACAGTTATTACTGGATTATATTTACAGCTGTTTGTTTGGGTTGCTTGCACACCGGAAAGGCTAACATAGCTAGTAGCAGTGACTGGCTCTTTGTTTACACTCTCGACCAGCTGGTCTCGCTGAGCCAAGAAGCTACAGAGCACAAAGAGGTATACCAAGGAGGAGCAAAAGGTTGGGGAATAAGAGCAGTGATGAATGGGGAACAGTCTCGTGGAGCAGTGGAGGTGATACATACTGTATGCTCCCTCCATTATCATGGGCAATGTGAGGTCACAGGACAATAACATGGATGAGCTTACGGCACTACAGACACAACAGGGAATTTCGTGAGTGCAGTTTGATGTGCTTTTCTGAAACTTGGCTGCATGAGTGTATCCAGACGCTGCTGGCTTTTCGTGTGTTTGGGCAGACAGAACTCAGCATGACGGTGAAAAGCACAAGAGGGATAGTGATGGTGCCACCCTGGTCATCTTCTGCTTAAGGAACGCATATGCAGCCTGGACATTTCTTAAGCATGATCGCCATTGTTGTTTACATTCCTCAATTGAACAATGCGATGACAGTGTGTGACGTCATCCGCTCTGTAAACATCAGACTCCAAAGAAGACACCTGGACACCTTCATCCTCATCTCCGGAGAATCTCTGAACAGGACGCTAAGTGAACAGGACGCTTCATACAGTTTGAGGTCCAAACAGACAAAACAAGACACTGGACCTACTATACAGTTCCCGACAAAACTAAGAGACCAATGCAAAAATGTTCAGTCTCTGAGATTTCAAGTATTGACCTGAACAGCTTTGCCTTCGTTTTTAAGAATTGCTGACAATATTTCTCCTAATTTCCAAATTGAAATATTATTCTTTTAAGAAAATGACAATACATCAAAATAACAGAAATGATGCAGTGTTTATAGAACTTTGAATAATTTCAAGAAAACAAATCTCTTGTTCACTCTTAAAGGGGACATATTATGCAAAACTCACTTTTTGCATTCTTTTGTATTTCCATTTGGGTCTTTACTGCTCCTATAAACGCTCCCTTATCCTGACGTCAGGATGAGGACATTTACACAGAACCACCCCTCACCGTTCCAGCCACTAGATTAGTTAAAGATCAGGTTTTATGAGCATGAGCGCTACGGCTACAGGCAAAGGCAAGTCACATGAAGTGTTGTGTTCATCTCGCTCTGGGTCCGACTCAGGGTCGAACATATAGGGCTGGATAGCGCCTCTGTTTTCTGAAATATTCATGTGTGGTAAACGCAGCGTAAGCATGGGATGGGTGGGGCGTGGCCTTGCATAAAAGTGAGAGAGCCCTTAAACGGCTCATTTTGAAAGGAACTGAAATGGTGTGAGAGTGATTTTGTGCAAAGAACTTCATGAACACGTTTTGTATAGCCCATAGACCTATTATAACCTGTTTAAAAAGAGGTGTAATATGTCCCTTTGAAACAAAATGCCAATAATTACCTTTACCATTCTTCTAGTAGTGTTTTGCCATCCAACAGGCCTCATTGCAAGAGAAGAATGTTGATTACAGCAATGCTTTTTACACTTTTTCTCATTAAATAAGATTTGATTCAGGTGATCACCTAACCAGTACCTCATAAAGCAGAATGAGGTGCTTGTGTAGGAATTTGGAATTGTTGGCATGGAATGGTTTTCATACTCAGAGATGCTGATTTAAAAATAAATTGCAGTGATCTCTTATTTTTTTCCGGGGCTGTATGCTAATGTCAAAGAGGCATAAAGCTGTACAGCCAGCCCACCTCTGAACAGACCTGATCACAGCACCTCCTACCCACTTCTGTAGAGGCAGCCCTGCAGGACTTTCTGAAGACAACAGACTGGGAGGCTCTTTATGAGCTGCATGGTGAGGACATCGATTGCCTTCCAGGCTGTGTATTTAAGAGGTTCAACAATAAGCCTCAGCCCTCTGTCTCCTCCAGCTCCAGCATGACCCTCATGACACCCAGCACTCCTCCAGCTTCCTCCATCAGAGCCTCACCAGAGTGCAGCTCTCTATCACGCCTATCCTCTTTCTCCTACCATCTTCTCTGCAAGAGCCTCCACCCCCTCTTCTCCTGCCGAAGATCATTTTGACATCCATTGACTGAGGACCAAGTAAGAAGAACCTGGCAGACTCTATCCTGCCAAGGTGCCAGGTCCAGATGGCATAAGCCCATAGGTGCTCAAGTTCTGTACCTCCCAGCTATGTGGAGTATTGCTGAGGATCCTGAACCTCAGTTTCAAGAATGTACATTTCCTGTGTCTGGCTCCTGTACTGAACTGCACCCAAGCACCCTATCAGACTACAGGCCAGTTGCACTCACCTCCCACAGAATGAAGGTCTTTGATAGACTGCTCTATAACTCCTTCCTCTATCACACACCCACACAAGAATCTGTGCAGTAACCTGCTTCTTTCCAGATGTACAAGTTCTTATCAGTTTTAAATCATTATCATTATGTGCAATACTATGTGCAGCGGTCTTACTATGTGCAATAGCACTGCTTATGTCAGTATTACCTATCTACTTACTCATCTATTATGTGTAATAATCAACTTGGTATAGAGAACAACTCCAAACCGCTATTTGTGTCATTAATAAATTACTTAGCTATTTATCTCTAATACTCGGGGGAGCAGCTGGTGGCCTAGAGTTTAGGGTGTTTGCACTGCAATCGGAAAGTCATGTGTTCAAATCTCAACATTGCAAATGTCCTCACACACTGTTCCCCGGGCGCCCCTCATTGGTGGCAGTCCCCTGCTTTACTTGGAGAATGGGTTAAATGCAGAGAAGGAATTTCACACTGTTCACACTGTGTGCTGTTCTGTGATGGGTTCATGTGTGACTATAAGGGACCACTTTACTTTACTTTAGCATTGTGTGTATATAGCATAGTGTATTTTGCACAGAGTATTTCTGTATTGCAGAGTATTTCTGTATTGCACAGAGTTTTTATATGACTTTTATTTCAGACTTATATTTTATATTGCTCTTGTCTCTGAGAGACTGTGCAGTTTCCTCTGGGCCCAATCAAGTTTTGAGATTCTGATTATTTCGTTTGCCACTTTGAACCTTCATAGAAGAAACCCCACTATATATTTCATTCTCTTTTTTTCTGATCACTGGTACTGTCCTGCAAGCTACTAGCTTTCCAGCTCCACTAGAAAGCTTCTTGTGGCCAAAAAAAGCCAGCGCCTGCTGAGAGCTTAAGCCTCACCCCAGGGAGGAGAACCTACCTATTAAGGTTTGCTGCCTCCAATATATTTTCTGTTCCCCAGCTGACAAGCATGTGTTGCCCTGGGCAAGCTTAAGGTGAGGCTTTTTAAGGTCCAGCGTGCCTGACTTCATGAACACGATTCATACTTTATGTGGCTGGAGTTGCTGCACCCTCATGGTATGTGTCAGACTTGACATCTTACTTGTGCAACACATTTTGTTCTAAGTTGTATGTCACACTGTGAGGAGTTTGAGGATTTCAACAATCTCTAAATTATGAACAGCGTGAATCAGTCTTGCATTTCTGACATTTTTGCTGTAAGAAAGTGTTTTAATCTCCCCTGGTATCGGGCTTGACCCTCTTAGGGAGCCATTATTTGTATTTTTGGAGGCGAGTGTGACCAGCTCAGCTGGAGTCCTGAAAGCACTTTCAAGAACATCAGCCTCTTCTGCCCCTTGCATTATTTATATCACTGACCTTTGGAAGAAGTAGGTTTGAGACTTTGATCCGTCTCCATATTTAAAGTCAAATCTTGCAAGCAGTTCAATAAAAGAATTAAAACCCAAACAGCAACAAACTTTATATAAAGAGACAAGTCTGCTTGTCCATTCATTTAAATTAAAAATGGAAAGCTAAATGCAAAAGCCATTGTGACCATATGCTGCTGTCAGTGTTTGCAGATTCTTACATGGTGATAATGAGCTTTGCAATTTTAGCCTACTGTATTTAAATTTTATGACACCATTTTAGATAGGAGTGAATGCTGACTTCAAGGCAAACAACAAATAGAAATTAAGAAAATGGAACACTTGGAAAGTAAGAAACAAGTTTGTAATGCTTAAGACCAGAATATACAAAAAGTTAGTTCATTGTTAGGGGTCTTGCAATACTAAGAATGTCCAAGAAAGAAAGACCTAACAGTACATTATAAGTACTTTTATTTGTGTGTGTGTATGTGTGTGTGTGTGTGTGTGTGTGTGTGTGTGTGTGTGTGTGTGTGTTTTCTAGCATATTTTAAGGTAAACAGTGTGATCAGATGAATCAAAGCAACACAAACCCATCACTGAAAAGGGGCCCTTGTGTGTGTGACTCGTGGCCTATTTTAAGGCCCTCCATCTTTCTGGGTTGTAGAGGCTTATAATTGAACTTATTATTGAAATTAATTGTGAAAAGGGGACCGTGGGATGGCATGCAGTATTATGTATCTCATGATGATGGAAAAATGGCAGGAGATCTGAACATGTTGTACAACATTTGTTTGGCCAAATTAAGCTACATCCTCGGATATAAAAGGTGCCAGAATGAGTTGTTCAAATGATGGCTTAAAACCTCTCTTTCAGCTAAGCGGTTTCATCCCTCCAAGAAAACCTTATATAAAAGCGTATGGGCCATTCTAGCCTAAACTCCAAATTATATTTAATTGGTAAACATGTGGATGGATTATGTGATTTGTGCAGGTCACGTGATATGGAAGAACATGTGAAGGCGTAGTGTTGATAGAGGTACATTGTTGGAGAACTTGCCAAAGAAGAGGGTCTTGGAGGGAAAGTAGATAAGTGGAGATAATGCATTACATTAGATGCGATATAGCATAAACACACTAATCTACAAGCAATTTAGAAGACACATGCACACCTCCTTTCAAATAAATGAGTGAAAATAAGTACTCTCATATATGTTTATTTGCCAAGTTTATTTGACAGTAACCGTGCACCAAACATACTTCTTTTCGCTTGATGTTGTTTGACCAGGGGCGACTTAGCATTTGCTTAAGCCTGTACACACTCCAGATGAAGTATTCTGCAGCACAACATACATGGGAATCTCAGTATAGTGAGTTGAATGTAAGGCTAATCCACCCAGCAAGTTACGGATTACTTTTCCCTAGGTTTGAATCCCCCAGGAGCAGCAGACACAGAGACACAGGCAAGTGCTTTTAACAGTACACAGGTTTATTCTGGGAAACAGTTCTCACTATACAGCACTTGCCCCGATGGTTAACTCCCCAGGTCTCTGCCTGCCCAGGTTCCATATAGCTCCACTACACAGGTAAGTCATACTCACCAAGCAAATTGAATCGCAGCAGACAAGATCTCTCATGCACAAAAGCAGTCACTGCAGTCTAAATGCAGGTGAATACATTTTCACAGCACCGCCAATCCCCACCCATTAAGAGAAGAGACAGGAGTTACACAATGGGAGACGAGGCTATTCTTCAAAATAAACAATACAAAAAAACTACAAGCGGAAAAATAATCCCCCTCTTGGTCAACGTGGCCACTTGTCATCCAAGACTATATAAGTCACCGACCTTGCAAGCACTACAGTTCCAAAATAAGAAAGAACTCAACCTGTTTACAGTCCCTCAGGCATAGGCCTGAGCCGTGCCTACCGTCACTGGGCCCTCCTCAGACCTGCTCAGACCTCCTGCACCCAACTTCTGCACCACCCATCCAGTCAGACAGCTGTCCTTTGTGAGGAGATTGAGTCCACCGCTGGTTTGAGCTCCTTCAACCAATTGGCAACTGCCGCTACGCCATCCTCCTCATTACCAGATTTCCCAAGCACCAGACCTAAACATGAGGAGGGACTAAAAATGCAGCCACCTCATGGGCTCAGCACTGCACTGCTGCCAGACATTAGACCCCAAAGCCTGCTCACGGCATGCTGTTAACCAGCGTTGAGTTCAAACAGCCACCGTCAAAGTTCCCTACAAATGTAGTAAAAAGTCAAAAGCTCAGCATGGATCCTCACTGTCGGCGTCCATTCCCAGCTTGATGACCCCGAACACGTACAGGTGGCCATCTTAACCCTGCTAGGGTCTTCGTTTTTTGGTTACACAGGGAGTTCTGCTGGGTCTGGTGGACCCATTGCATTTTGGGGCTTTTGCAAGTTATTTAAACAAAACATGTTAAATGTGTTCCCTTTACCTTTGTTAAATCACATTTATGAATAGAAATGCCACTCACTTTTCTTAAGCTAAAACTGAAAACGGGTCCCACAGACCTGAAGACTTTATAAGGGTTAAATAGCCCGCCAACCCGGCCCCACTTGCTCATTACCAGTGCAGCCAGTGAGTCGAAGCTCAGCATGGTCAAAATAGAAGTACCAACAAAACATTGGCAAATTTCCCCATACAACACACAAAAAATACTCCCCTGGTTTAGCAGGTCACTATTAATGTCCTAGAACTGTACTTCCCAGCACTACCATGTAATGTGGCGTACATGTGATAATGCCATCACGGTTTTAACCCTCATTTTACAGAGTTCTGTGGACCCAATATTCTCTTAAAATTAGCTTTGTGTTTTCAGGCTCAAAATTTAGGAATTTTCCTCACTTTATGAGGACAGCTAATGGACATGTTTTTTACTTGGCAATGTGTTTCAGCAGTTCTTTAGAGAACATTAGGCACATCTTAGGTTTAGGGTCCCATAAGGCACCTGTACATATTAGATATTCTTTTGTCCTGACTTTTTCTAGATTTTTCTCATTTTTAATTGATGTTTTTAACAAAAACACATATCATAATTATTGGCAATGGACCCCAGGTGAAATATCATTAAATACCAGGAAATTCTACATGAACCTCTGGATGCTTCTGCAAAAAAGCTAAAACTGGGTCATCTATTATTCACCCCGGAATAATTCAGTGACCACAGAATCAAGCTTTTGACACGGTCATTCCAGTCTCTAGAGACACAGGAGAGATTATGTATTGAGGACAGTTCTCAGATTGCTTGACCATTACAGTCAGATCACATCAAACATTACAGGAGAAGACTCATATGTGTTGTAGAGGCAAACAAAGATTGTGAGAAAGTAAAGAATAAGCGATGACTATATTAGTAACATGTTTGTTCCAAAAATTATTTTTTTTAATCAAAGGTTATTTTTTTCCCCATTGAGTTATAGCTGCTTAATTAAAAAATAACATATGCATTAATAATTATACAGTTGATGTGTGTTCATATATTGCAATTATTGATTATTTTACTGTGATTTACTTGTTCCTCATACTTGTGAGAACATGCTACTTATTCATATCTACTTTATTAGGAGACAAGAGAGGGTTAAAATTTCAGTTTTTCAGTCTGGTTAAAACGTAAAGAAGGAAAACAATCATTTGAACTGGAAAAAAGAGGAATGTTGTAATTACTATTTTTATTTTTATACAAAAAATGTTACAGTTTTACATAAAAATTTATCTGAAACCCCAGTGAGGACGCAAAGCCAATCTAATCAAAAGAACTGCACTCGACGGAATTGGTGGGTAAGGCAGGTGTGCTTGGGAACAGTCATAATCCCTCCTCCAGGTAATCCTATCAAGTAGTCTTATCAAGATCATGAGAAAGTGACTCCAGGGGCACTTCTCAAGAATGTATGAATCCTTTGGTGTTTGAATTTTTTTTATACAATGTTATATTGTGCCCAAACTTAGGGGCGTTGTAATTTATTTTGTAATCTAAGTTTGTAGACAGCTGTTCATCCAACATTTATGAAATCAAGTCTATTAAATCAAGTCTATTAAATCAAGGAGTTTGTTCCCTCTTGGATGCTCTGATCTTCTGGGAAGGCCTTCCTGTCAATATTTGATTGCATTCAGCCACAAGAGTAAAAGTAAGGTTAGGTCGCGAAGTTGGATGATTAATTTTGCATCAAAGCCACCACTTCAACTGACTCCAATGGCAATTAATGGTGCTCCAACTCACCCTCAGAGAACATCCAAAAGCCCACATGTCTGATGTTTGGCATTGGGTATGGTGACCTTAGGTTCATGTGCTTAGCTGTCTATTGCAAGCAGCAGGTTCACATTAAAGTAGCTGAATATCAGTTTAATGCAATTGATTTTTATATGTAGCTCATTTCATTTTCTGTTTTCAAATTGTGCATACTGTTAATGAACTCTGGGGAACCCGTGTAAATGTGGCCTGAATATTAACTCATTGTGGTCTTGTTAAATGATCTCTCTGGCTGCGATGTTCCTGCTGTTATCTTATTAACTGTAGCAGCATAAAAAACACAGATGCTCTACATGTGCAATTAGCCCAAAGAGCCCTATTAGTTCTGTACTACACACTGAACAGAACCAAGCTGAAATCCATGCTATAAATACATCAAGGATAATCAACAACAAACAATGAAACCACCAGGAACTAGTCGTCTATTGTATTTTAGGACTGTGTGTGGTTCTCAGACAGTTCTTTGAAGCAATCTCTTTGAAGGTCATTTTCCCATGGAATAAATAAATCATGTGTAAATACTTTTGGAGAGGCTGTCTCTGTTCTCAAAGGATGCAGGCAGAGCCAAGGAGAGTGTCTTTCTTGAATCTAGGTCATTGGAGAAAGAGAGGAAGCCACAGTGTCCTCTGAAGAGGTCTATAAACAGGAGGAATAACTTAAAAGGTTCCCAACTGCGGGAATGACAAAGGACAGACCATTCTTCTTCCTTTCTCTTTCATTAGATTAGCCATCGACTGGAGAGGAGAAACGGAAAGCAGAAAAAGCATGTTGTCGGTACAGATGTTGTTTGGGTAACGCTCTACTTGAACCCTGCTATGAAGTACCATGCCTTAAACATCTCATGACAGATATCATATGTAGTCATGCATTGTCATGACATATGATGTCCACTAATATTACAGTGTCATGTTGCCATTATCAGTAATTATAAAGACAATGTTTAATGATTACCACTAATGGTAAAGCTCTTCTGCATTAATGGACATAATTTGTCTACTCATGACAGCATATGACATCTGCATTACGTCTGCATGGTTTACGGTTTTTATGTTATGCAGGAGTCTTACCGTTGTTTTCCTCTGACATTATTGGACCTGCACGTTTGAACTGCTGTACCATTTTAATATATGAAAACAAATGAAAAATATTTTGTAGTGCTATGGTCAGCAACAAAGGTGCCAAATGGCTTCTTTGAAACAAAGCCATCGAAGAACCAGCTTTAGGTCCCTAAGAAACATAATTATTGGTGTATTTGTGTTCTTCGCTCTAAACTCTGCCTGCCATCTCCATTACATACAATCACTTACCACCCACAGCAATTTAGATGTTTATCTGTATATTAAACAACAGAAAACCTCAAAGCACACTTGTAATAGAAGTCAGTGGGCGCTGTGCTTTGAACCAGATTCATGGTAACATCTACTATAT
>JBBPCY010072738.1:0-5000 GCA_037974405.1 Brachyalestes nurse
CAGAGAGAGAGAGAGAGAGAGAAAGAGAGAGAGAGAAAGAGAAAGAGAGAGAAAGACACAGAGAGAGAGAGACAGAGAGAAAGAGTGAGAGTCTTATATCTGTCCATCACTAGATCATCACTATAACTTTACAGGAAACTCCTGAATGAACAACTGCAGCAGAAATGGAGACGTAATTCTGACTCAATTCTGAAACACTGACAGTCACTGAGCCGGAAAATCTCCACGGTAACAGTGATGGTCTTACCAACACCGCCAATCACCAACAGCTTCCCGAAGAAGAGCAGCAGGTCTGTGACTTTATCCAGCACCACCACCCTGAACACACACACACACACACACACACACACAAAATCTGTTTTGTGGACTGTACTGAGAAACTGCCAGAGCTAATCAATAAAAAGACAGACAGATATTTAACGTTTAAACTCTTTAATTCTTTAAAGAAACTCTCAAGGTGAAGCTGAGCTGCTTACAGTCTCTCATGAAACACATTTAAAACAAAACTAGATCAGATCAAACTGTTTTCGGCTCCTTTGAGTTTGGAGTGTCATGTTTGGGGCAGAGACCTTTAAACCCAGTACAGTCTGTTTGATTTAGTTTTAAATGTGTTTGATAAGAGACTGTAGGAAGGAAAGACAGTTTATCTTTAGGGATTTGCACGGGTCTCGGATTATTGGAGGTTCTTTACTCTGAAGAAGCGGTTCCTCACCTCAGGATGTTCCTCATGAGCAGCAGGAAGGCGTTCTTGGCTGAGACACAGAAGTTCTTCCCGTAAATAGCGATCTAATGATGATCACACACATAATTAGACAGTGCATAAAATACACACACACACACACACACACGCACGCACGCACGCACACACACACGCACGCACACACAGTGACAGGGTTTCAGTCACTTCCAGAGACGCTTTCAAGTGTGAAGATGTTGAATTAAATGTTTCTTTTAATAAAAATAAATGATGGGTTGCTCTTTTAAAGCTGTTTTATCAGAAAACATAAATACTTGAAACAAATGTAACTGAATTTGATTACACTGACTGGCTTTGAGACAGTCTACACTAAATATCTGCCCTCCCCCTTTAACACAGTAGGACAGATTCACCACATTAGCAAAATTCAAAATTCACGGGCTTACATTCCAAGGGTGAAGGCTGAAAAATCCCACATTTGTGATGAAAAAACATGTTTATAGTCTAAACTGTAAAGCCCAAAACACTTTAATTTCATTTTAAACTAATTAGCCTTAAAGAAAATGTAAAGGTAAACCCGTATCGGGACTGTACAGTTTACACTGAACTCCTGCAGTGAATTTATTACTGTATTTACCTCCTTATGAGTTACAGTCCAGTCTATAAACAGGAGTAACATCAGTATTTACATTCTAGCACTGCAGGAGTTCAGTGTAAACTGTACAGTACAGATACGGTTTACTTTTTACATTTTCTTTAAGGGTAAAGTATTAAACTGAGTGAAATTGAAGCATTTTGGGAGAATGTTTGGGAACATATTTAGGGTTTATACTATATAAAATAGGCCTTTTTTTTTACCACATAACATATTTACATTTTTTCACTATACGCGGGCGCTCTTGGAACGTAATCCCCATGATTGTCGGGGGTTTACTGTTTATGATAAAACTCACCATGATGTAAGCATTTCTGTTGAGGAACTTGATGAACTTCTCCAGACACCAGAAACAACACTTCAGACAACACATCAGAAAACGGGCACAGGGGTTTTGGGCAGCTGAAAAGAAAACAAACAAACAAACAAACAAACAAACACACACACACACACACACACACACACACACGCACACACACACGCACACACACACGCACACACACACACACACACACACTGTAAACAAAAAACTATAGTTTTTGCATATCAGATGAAACACTGCTGCCCTCTTGTGGAACTGCAGTGAACTGCTGCATTCATTGCTCTCGGCACTGTGGTGTTCTAACCTGGATGAGTAGTGTTGCTCGGGTAGGCCTTTTTTTTTAATCACCCGACCCGTCAGGAGATCCAAACTGCCCGCCCAACCCACAAAAATACGCGTGGATAATGACCCGAAACCCGACCCGATCCGAGGAAAAAAATCTCGAACCCATTTTGATCGATAATGAAATGCGTTTTGTAACTTTTTGACCCGCCGCCCGCACAATATTTTAAAAAATGTCTGCCCTAAAACCGCCCGCCGCCGCGGGTCAGTAATCTCCAGACTGGAGGGTTTGTCGATCTGAAGGTGCAGCACTGATACGGGAGTGATAGACCTTTTACTGGGCGTTCACTCTGAATTTTCATGTCTCTGCCACGTTAGCACATTAGCATCCAGGCATTGAGAGGGGGTTGTACAATGGTTAAATAAGTGTAGAATAAAGAAAATAATTTAAAACATTTATAGTGAACAATCAGCAAAAAATAGTGAATATTTACTCCCATTGCCTGCACTGTAGACTGTACATTAGTTCACCAGTCATTGTATTGTACAATTATACAGTATTATTTACACATCTAAAGTCTGAACTGGTGTTATTTAGGCAGGTTGCTTTCGGGGCATTTTTTGGTTGGAACTCAATATTCCAATATTCCAATCTCCTCAGTATGACGAGGATAATAGAGTCTCACAGACAGAAAATATTTTGTTTTTGCACCAACAAGGAGTTTCAAAGCAAAATATAAAGAAAAGCAGGGTGTCTCAAGACTTTTGCACAGTTCTGTAGACTGTAAGACCTGTGAACACACCATGTTTCTCAGAAAGCCTCCAGTGCGTCCAAACTAAACGAAAATAACTGACTTTTATATTCTAGTGAGAGAGAAAAAAAAAAAACAGCACTGCAAAAACAAGTCTGAACAACTATGTATTAATGTACATGTAGTATTAACAAGTTGGACAATCTTGAATAACATGTTTTTGAATTAGTTTAAGAAAAAATGACTTGACTGTGTAAGATAAATATTCTAGGTTTAGAAACTACCTTGTTTTCAGAAAACCTGACAAGTTAAATTTTCTCACTATATTGGCAGGTAGTTTTGTTTATTTCTAGAACCTCATTTTGTTTTTATTTTACTTTTTTTAACAATTATTTTTGTAGTGTCTTTCCATGTGACACCACACAGTAAAGGGTTAGAGCTGATTATTGTTTATTAGTATAAAGTTCTGTATAAAGTTCTCAGTCTGTTTTTGAAGGTAAACTTGCAGTGGATCACATCCCAAAGAATCATAACCCCTTCTGATCACTGTGGGATCAGGACTGAATGCCAGGCTCTTTGAGGCGAGGCACTCTGTACCTCGGCACTTGTGGTCGATGTACTCCAGAACGATCCGGACGATCTGGATGAGGGTGAGGATCAGAGCACCAAACGCCAGAGAACCCACGTGGTACCTTTGTGGGTAAGAGAGAGAGAGAGAGAGAGAGAGAGAAAGAGAGAGAGAGAAAGAGAGAGAGAGGGGGGGACAGAGAGAGAGAGACAAAGAGAGAGAGAGACAGAGAAAGAGAGGGACAGAGAGAGAGACAGAGAGAGAGAGACAGAGAGCGAGAGAGAGAGAGAGAGAGAGAGAGAGAGAGAGACAGAGAGAAAGGCGGGGACAGAGAGAGAAAGAGGGGCAGAGAGCGAGAGAGAGAGAGAGAGACAGAGAGAAAGGCGGGGACAGAGAGAGAAGGACAGAGAGAGAGAGAGAGACAGAGAGAGAGAGACAGAGAGAGAGAGAGAGGGACAGAGAGAGATCATTATGAATCCAAACACAACTGAAAGACGAAACACTCTGTGGCCACTTCATCAGAACTCTCTCCTGGACATTACAGGACAATCAACCCCATTCTGAGGTGTTTTAGCACCACCCAAAGGTCTCTGCACATCAGAGTGGTCTTAAACATGATCTTCTCAGATTATCCAGTGTTGTGGGGGGCTGGGGGGCTGTAATCCAGTCTTCACTCCTCTGATCTGCTCCTAGTCCAGTCAGGACCATCTCCAGTAGCGAACCATTAATATTAAACAAGTTCAGAGTAAGTGGAAGCACAAGATAGGTGTTTCCAATAAAGTGGCCACTTAGTAGAACCACAAGGCAAGTGCTTACAATAACCTGGAAGCGCTAGGTTGTTGTTTCTAATAAAGTGGCCAGTGAGTGGAAGCGCAAGGTTGTTGTTTCTAATAAAGTGGCCAGTGAGTGGAAGCGCTAGGTTGTTGTTTCTAATAAAGTGGCCAGTGAGTGGAAGCGCTAGGTTGTTGTTTCTACTAAAGTGACCAGTGAGTGGAAGCGCAAGGTTGTTGTTTCTAATAAAGTGGCCAGTGAGTGGAAGCGCAAGGTTGTTGTTTCTAATAAAGTGGCCAGTGAGTGAAAGCACAAGGTTTTTAGTAAAGTGGCCAGTCAGTGACATTAGGTGTGTGGGTTAGGAGCAGTCAAGCCTGTAGAGGAGCTATAAAAATACTGGGCTGGTGAAGTGGTGGCCAATCCCACACTGTAATGAGTCTAAAATACTGATCTAGTGATATAAATACCGATCATCCTTTAACTGTACATTCACAGTCTAATGTAATATTTAATGTAACATTATTTGGGACTAGAGACAGGGAGCCTCACCGCAGCGCCCTCATGAAGGAGGAGATGAGGGGGAAGGTGGGGATGTCCGCAGGCTTGTGGAAGGCCCAGTAGTACGAGGCGAAGGCCCCGGCCAGTGTGCACTGACCCAGAGCGATCACGAAGTTCACACACCACAGGAACGCCAGCACGTTGTAGATCTGCAGGTTAAAGATGTTCCTCTGGAACAAGCCCTCAGTGTTATACTTTATAAACACACAGCGGGCCGACGGGCAGGACGAGTAGAGAGTACTGTTAAAGGCCTGAGAGTGAGACAGAGAGAGAGAGAGAGACAGAGACAGAGAGAGAGAGAGAGACAGAGAGAGAGAGAGAGAGAGAAAGAGAGAGAGAGAGACAGAGATTATTTGCAAATGAGCTCTGTTGGGATTGGCTGCCTCATTCCAAAA
>JBBPCY010072738.1:7500-10809 GCA_037974405.1 Brachyalestes nurse
TGTGTGTGTGTATGTGTGTGAGTGTGTGTGTGTATGTGTGCGAGTGTGTATGTGTGTGTGTGTGTGTGTGTGTGTGTGTATGTATGTGTTTGTGTGCGTGTGTGAATGGGCTGAACTTGTTTCGTATGTGTTTTGAAGTGCTGGATAGTTTTAGTGGAGATTAACCTGACAGAAGAAAAAATGTTAATGTTGATTTATTTAATTTCATTTCAGCTCAGTTTAGTTCAGTTCAGTTTAACTTTGTTTAATTTACGTCACTGCAATCTAATTCCATTCAATTTAGTTTCGCTGAATTCAGTTCAGTTCAGTATAATTTAGTTCAACTGAATTCAATTCAGTTTTGTTCATTTCACCTCAGTTCAGTTTAAATGAGCTCAATTCAGCTCATCTCAATTCATTTTACTTCTTTTCAGACCAACTGTATTCATTTCCATTCAGTTCGGTTCAGTTTCATTTTGTTCATGTCAGTCCAATTGAGTTCAGTTCAATTCCATTCTGTTCCATTCCATTCTGTTGCCTTCTCCTCAGTTCACAGCCATACTTCCATTCAGTTTAGCTCAATATAGATTAATTCAGCTGACTTTGGTTCTACTCAGTGTAAGTCAATTCAGTTCAGTTTAGTTTACTTTAGTATCATTTGGTTTAGTTGAATCCAAGCTTAATTCAATTTAGGTACTTTGTACACAGACTTTGTATATATATATAGACTTTGAAATTAGCATAATTTCATTGATTCCTCAGTTCAGTTTTGTTCGCTTCCATTTAGTTTAGCTCATCTCAGTTAAATCCAGTTCACTTTACCTCAGTTCAGATGAACTGAATCCAATTCTGTTGAGTTTGATTGTATTAATCTCTGTTTAGGTCAGATCAGTTTGGTTCCTCTCTGTTCAGATCTATTCAGTACAATTCAGTTAAGTTCAATTTAGTTTCGTCTAGTTCAGTTCTATTCACTTCAGCTCAGTTCAGTTTAACTTAATTCACTTCAGTCCAGTTCAATTCCATTCAACTTAATTCAATTCAGTTCAATTCTACTCAGTGCAGTTCAACTGAGTTCAGTTTAATTTATTTCAGTTAAATTCAGTTTAAGTCAATTGCAATCAGATAATTTCAGCTTAATTGAATCAGTGGAGTTCCCTTCTACTCAGTGCAGTTCAATTCAGTTCAGTTCTGCTCTGTTCAGATCTGTTCAATACAGTTCAATCTAGTTTAATTAAGCTCAGTTCTTTTCATTTCCGTTCCATTCAATTAATTAAAATTGTATTTAATCCAGTTCAGTTGATATTAATCAACTCAGTTGACTTTGATTCTACAGTTCAACTCAATTCAGTTCTGGTCAGTTTAGATCTATTCAATACAGTTCAGTAAAGTTCAATATAGTTCTCTTCAGTTTAATTCCATCCAATTACTTTAAATTCAGTTTCCCTTCTACTTAGTACAGTTCAGTTCAGGTTAGTTCAACTCTGCTTAACTCAACTCAGCTCAGGTCAGTTTATTTTATTTCAGATCATTTGATTCAGTTGATTTTGGTTTTACTCAGTTCGTCTCAGTTCAGTTTGACTTTATTCAGTTCACTTCAGTTCTGTTTTCTATAACAACATGCCAAAGTGGATTTTCAGGACGTTGTCCAGGTTTTAGAAGGCCGTGTGATAATAAAATCCCGGGCTGTGACTTTAACCAACAGTTCCTAAGTGGGAGAACTGGCCTTTTCCCAGGGGTCTATTCTGAGGAACGTTAAAAGATCTTCTAGGCTTAAGATATCAGATTGTTATCTTGCTGTCCCACTTAGCCTCTCTGTTCTCTGTAATGGTGTGGTCTGATCTTTAACTAGCCACACACACCCACACGCACACACACACACACACACACACACACACACACACACACACACACACACACACACACACACACACACACACACACACAGGCTCTTCAGCTGGAGATCTTAGCCTCACCTACCAACAAGGCTGAGAGATTACACACTGTTTTTGCCTCATAGCATCTGGGACGGGTCACTGAGGCAGAGAGATCGGAACCAGGCAGCACACACACACACACACACACACACACACACACACACACACACACACACGCACACACACATGCACACAAACTCACACAGAGGGTCTTTGTTTGCACAGGAGCCTCTACGCTCTCAGATATCAAAGGCAGACGCAGCCGACGAGATGAGAAGTGCAGTGAAGAGGTGAGAGGATGCGGGTGAGGGAGAGAGAGAGAGAGAGAGAGGGGGAAGAGAGAGAGAGAGAGCGCGAGAGAGAGAGAGGGAAGAGAGAGGAGAGAGAGAGAGGGGTGGGAGCTGGGGAGTTGAGAGAGAGCATCAGGGGAGTCTAAAACAGAAACAGAGATAGGAGAAGAGAAAGATGGAGAGACAGATAGAACGTACAGGGCAGAGATCAGAGGAGGGAGAGCGAGGAGAAGCGAGAGATAAGTGAAAGAGAGGAGAGGCGAGAGATAAGTGAAAGAGAAGAAGTTCCGTAGGTGTGAACCTCTGGAAACAGAGCTTCTAAACCGATTCACATCCAATAGTGTCCTAAAACATTCTAGCAAATTGCTACATTGTGATGATTTTCTGATTGAAATTGTTCAGAAACCTCATGATGATGAGAGGTGAGGACAATGTGGTGGTGGAGAGGATGTGGTGGTGGAGAGGATGGGGTGGTGGAGAGGATGGGGTGGTGGAGAGGATGTGGTGGTGGAGAGGATGTGGTGGTGGAGAGGATGTGGTGGTGGAGAGGATGGGGTGGTGGAGAGGATGGGGTGGTGGAGAGGATGGAGTGGTGGAGAGGATGTGGTGGTGGAGAGGATGGGGTGGTGGAGATAATGGAGATGTTGGAGTGGCGGAGATGATGGAGAGATGATGAATGGCGCAGATGAAGGGCTGGTGGAGATGTTGGAGTGGTGGAGATGATGGAGAGATGATGAATGGTGGAGATAATGGAGATGTTGGAGTGGTGGAGATGATGGAGAGATGATGAATGGTGGAGATAATGGAGATGATGGAGTGGTGGAGATGATGAGGCGATGATAAGTGATGGTGTTGATAGGTAAAAAGAGATGGTTGATGGAGTTGATGGGGAGATGATAAGTTATTGATCTGATTGGGAGGAGATAGAAACGGTGCAGGTGATGGGTCCTGGAGATGTTAAGGAGGTCGAGAGATGATGAGTGTCAGAACTGATGGGGAGGAGATGGGATGGTAGAGGTGATGGGGAGGTGAAGATGAGTGGTGGAGATGATGGGGAGGAGATGGGATGGGGAGGTGAAGATGAGTGGTGGAGATGATGGGAGGAG
>JBBPCY010072739.1:0-10808 GCA_037974405.1 Brachyalestes nurse
CTATTACTACTACTACTACTGCTACTACTACTACTGATACTACTAATACTTCTACTACTGCTACTGTTACTACTACTACTACTGCTACTACTACTACTTTTACTATTACTACTACTACTACTACTACTATTACTACTACTTCTACTACTGACAATAGTAATAATAATTCTATTATTATTTTATATCATATTAGTATCATTTTGGGTCTGAAGGATTAAGGTTAAGACACACATGAAGAGGTCTGCAGTGTCACAGACTCACCCTGCACAAACACACTCGTGCCATTGCTCACGTAGATCTTCTGTTTGTCTGTTACAGCGCAGTAATACATCCCAGAATCCTCGGCTTTTGGGTTTTGAATGACTGCGGGACACACCATGTCTGAGGAGGGTCTGGCAGCGACATTACTGATGCTCAAGGTCCCGCTGTCCGGATCGACCCTCATCCAGGCCACAGTGTAGCAGTAGGCCTTCACACCATCCAGCTGGCAGGACATTTGGACCGGGTCTCCGGACTGCACCCTCACAGTGGATGGGAACTGGCTCAGACTACCACACAGTACTGGGAACCCAACAGGACCAACAACCCGTTAGAACCTTTAACTTCAGAACCAGCATCCCAACAGAACCGTTTAATTCAAAACCAACATCTCATCAGAACCATTTACTTCAAAACCAGCATCCCAACAGAACTGTTTGACTTTTAATTTAAACATCTATTTTTGATGTGTTTGAATCTTTTTTGTAAATTATATTGAATTTCAGCAGCAGCTTTCGAGAAATATTGGCATGCTTGATGAAAGGATAAAACAAAAAATGTATATGAGTTTTCACTTATCATATAGATAGATAGATAGACAGATTGATTGACTGATCGATTGATTAAATTGATTGATAAACAAATTGATTAAATTGATCGATAAACAAATTGATTAATTGATTGACTGATAGACAGATTGATCGATAGATCGATAGATAGATAGATAGATAGACAGATAGATATATAGATAGATAGATAGATAGATAGATAGATAGGTAGACAACTTAGTAATCCCAAAATGGTGTAAAAGCACACACATATGTCAACATAATATAAACTTTTTATCTCCAAAAATTAAAGGAAGAAAAATATTCCTTACTTTAATGTAAGTTACTGTAATAAGATTTCATTTTTGTTGTCAGCTGTAACAGCTGATGGGAACTGGAACTTGAAGGGAACTTTAATGTCCACTGACAGAATTTAATTCAAACAAATTCCGCCTTCTAAGATCACTGGAAATAGTGAGGTACCAGAAACATTGAAAGTTTTGAATGTAAATCACCATATGTAAGCTCAAATAAATGCTGCAAAACAGCAAAAAAAAATTAAATTCAGCTGAAATCCACATAATAAAACTCCAATTCCAATTCAGTTTCCTTTTCCTGGGCTTCAATTCCAATGCCTTGTTTGAATTGAAATTGCTGTATCCACTCCTAAATTGGCCCCAAACCTGGTCTGAACTTTACACACAGTGTGTGTGTAACATTTGCGCATTTGAAGTCTTTTCTAGTCTCCCGCAAACCAGAGAAATAAAATCAAATCAGGAGAATAAAATAAAAGTCCTTACTTGTGGTGATCACGGTGGAAGCGAGAGGGAGCAGGAAGAGTGCACTCATGCTGAACAGAATGTTTCAGACTAAACCACCAACAGGACATGTCTCAGTCCACCTACCCACCACTGCATCTCTTGATCTCTATTCTAAAAAAAAAGGCCCTCCAGCTCCACCCCAGACCAACCACTGGTGGACCATAAAACACCTACATGCTTGTTAAGATAAGATAAGATAAGATAAGATTAGAATAAATAAGATAAGATAAGATAAGATAAGATAAGATAAGACATGATATAACACTTCATTAGTCACAGGTGGGAAATTTGCATTGTTAGAGCAGCAAAGTGGACAGAACAGGAGAAGAAATATGAAGCAAAACCTAATAAAGCTGTACAATATAACAATGTAATGTAAAACAACTGTACACAAAACCAAAAATTATGTACATATAAATATATACGTCTCTCTGTGTGTTTACTTATAGAGATTCTTTTTTTTTCTTGTTTCATTATTTTACCTGATTTGTGTCGGGCCACAGACACAGAGTGTGTAAGTAAAACATGCTGGTTTACAAGCGCAACACACAAGATTCAAGATTCTTTATTTGTCATGTACAAGCGTTTACAAGTACAGCATTGTGACTGGTACAGAGTGTTCTGTCTGGATAAAAATGTAATCCCATGTGTTGTTTTTAATGCCTGTTTTGCTTCCCTGCTTGTCTTGTCTGTTTATTAAAGATAAAGACACATAAAAGATACAGATTTCCTTGCCAGTGTTCAGCACTTCATAGTGCTGACGGCTGTACAGTGTTTAGAAGTGGAAGTCACTTGATGTGGAAATGTCTTAAAAAAGTAACTAAATTAATGCAATGAGCACAACAATGGTGTATAGTTATGGAATGAATGTAGACACTAAATAATTTATAATAGATACTGGATCGTTCATAGCAGATTCTAACTAATTTACAGGATAAACTAAATAATTCATACAAATAACTGAATAATCCGTAGTAGACACAAAATCATACATAGTTGTTCCTGGATAAAGTATAACAGTTACTGAATAAAAGTCTGCAGTTGGAAGAGATAAAGTTGTTAAAGGAGAAAACAGAGTATCTGTGGTTAAGGTGCAGTTTCCTCTGAACTCTTTTCCGCTGACTTGATGTATAGTGGACTGCACTGCAGCACCACGCTAAGCTGCAAGGACTGCGTCCAACCACAAGACAGCAAAGACAGCAAACAACGCTGCCCCACAAAGAAGCGTGAAATCTACCTCTTTCCGTCCACACACAGCATTGACCTGACACACATTCACGGCCATCCAAACCATCTCTTTTCACACCACCTCTGTAATGTGGCACAAACATTTTAAATACTTATTATTCCCCCAATGTTTCCAGTCACTGTTTAATAAAATAAAACCCCGTTCAGAAACAGACAATGCAGAAAGGAAGGGGAAAATGTGAAAAAAAAAAATATATAGATAATGAACAGAGCTGTAGATCTTCATAAATTCTTGAGAGAATTGAACCCTCAAACATTAAGTGCTGAAGATCCTCTGTAGGACTTTTGAAGGTCCAGGCTTTTGAGAGTCCTGTTGAGTTCGCTCATACACCCCTCACCTTAGTTCTTCTTCTGGCTGTGGACGATATTCAGAGATTAGAGAATGGGAGCATTTGGATTTAGACACAAGAAATGAGAGATTTTCCACCCACCTTTAAAGCACAAAATCAGCCTAGTGACCATCATTACCAGGAACAGGAGACTGGAAACCACAGTCAGAGACGCATAGAGGTATTTTACACAATACACATTGTGTGAACCTGCAAATACAGGAGAATTCAAATGGAAAATGATATTATAATACTCAAATGTACTAAATTACGCTGTACAACATGAATGAAATTTTATGTTTAGATTATATAGTGTGTGTAATCATATATTGTGATGGCAATTCACTTTTGGATTACAGTAAATCAATTATAGGATGTGGTTGAACATTAGCCAGCATTATACAGTATTTTGTCCAAATTAATTGACTTGACCCAGAGCTGGGATTGGTCAGGACATACAAAGTAGCAAAAATACTGTTAGATAGAGCCCTGAGTGAGAGAATTTTATTTATTACAAAAAAAGATACATTTTTTAAATGATATGCATAGGAACTTATTATTACATCCATTTAAAAAGCTCCTCATTGCCACCTGAGTCTGTTCTTGGCCAATATGCTAAACCAGACATCCTAGTTCTGGAGGATTTATATATATTTGGCCAATATATTTTGACAGGACCTGATATGCCTCACTAACACTTTGGGCGACACATCAAAAATATAATACAAGCCTTTATGACACAATAGTATCACAATAATTCCTTTGACTAGTTTGTTAAGTTGAACCAGAATTATTTGATTATTTTATGATTCACTTGTTATTCAACGTTTTATAGTCTGTACGGAGTCCACATAAACAAGACTAACTAGACTGGATTTTCATAAAAAAAAATCAAAGTGTGATTGTGTGGTTACTATAAAGCCAGGGCTTGGAGAAACACAAATGTTGGTTTTATGACCCAAAAAAGTTGCTCACAGCAGATTAATGCTCCAACAATGTTTCTGTCTTTCTTATTTGAGTGTGACACTAAATTACATTTGCAATTATTATAACTAATCATAAACATGATCAAAATCAAAATCATATCAATGTTTCGGTAAAGTTTTTTTTAGAAGGCAGCATCATTCAGCTACACACCATGGTTAAGTTAATTATCCATATCCATTATACATTATACTGTATCCAAAATCATGACCAAAAGTCTGATTCACATTAATGAAAAGCTGGATGAGGTTTGAACATGACCAGCATCTTATGGAATGTTTTACCATAAAAGATTTGGGTGACTATTGATTTCTAGTGTAGCAACATTAGTCTTGATGTAGCTCGATTTCTACAACTAAAGAATCAAAATTTTGACTCGAAACACATTTCAACTGATTGAACACATTTGGTGTCAGTGGAAAATGGTGAAAGCTTGATTTTTCACCAAGTATTTCCTTTAATTAGTGTGTGTGAGGCAAATCCTTCCTAGGCAACCCCATGCCACACAGAGGAAAAGAACATTCAAACTAAGGCATTGTCCAGCCTGTTTCTTCTAGACATAAGTGAGCTTAGTTTAACATTATTTGATCAACCGTAAGTTCCAAAACTAACTTGGTTGGCTCCTAAATGAGGCTATACAACATCTGAAAATTTCAGACAGTTTTGATCCATACGGTTGTTTAGGGGAGGAGAAAACTGAGAAGCTGATGAGAACAACAGAGGAATTTCTGCCTCAAATTTATTTTTCTTTTATTCCTTATTTCTTCTAAAGTGGGGGTTTGGAGAAAAACTTCAATAATCTCCAATGAGACAAAGAAAAGACTCTTGTGAGCATCAAAATCTTCCTCTGGGCAACCACACTACAACTTTTTTTTTCAAACAGGTACGTCAATTTCACGTAATATAATGTTAAATCACACAATTTTGTCTACATAATATACACTAATATTGCTAATAAGGTTTAAAAACCCTACCAGGGTGCTGTAGTGTCTTGCTGAAGGTGTCTTTGCCATATTCCACCACACAAACACATGCTGGCTGTCTCTTCCACTCTCCGGGCAAAAGTAGTAGCTGGTTGATGGTGTGCGTCCACCTAGAGTGAGTGTGTCCCATCACCTTCTTTCCATCTATAACCCAGTACACATTCACCTGAGCTGGTAAAAGACCAGTAACCAGGCACTGCAGAGGCACTATGGAGGCACCAGAGCGCACTGGATAGATGACCTCCAGAGCTGGAGACACAGTGGGGTCTGGGGGTGGATACATATGGAATGTGAGGTACTTTAATAAAGAAACAGCAATGATGAAGTAGATAGCGTGCAGACCACTTAACTGCTTTGCATGCACATTTGCTTATAATTCAGTAACAATGTGAAAAACAGCCTAAAAGCATTGACCTATTATTATGTTTGGATCTGCAAAATGTTATCAGATTTTAGAATTTCAGCCATTCAGTGTTTATACTGAACACCTTTCTTCAAATAATCGTTCCTCTTATAAATACGGTGGGTCCTTTGTCACATATGGACAGAGTAATTTATCAGTAGCTCCAAACTCCTTTGGTCCCCCTTCCCAAAAACTTTGAAAATGAGCAATGATAATGTTCTGGAGCTGCTCACTTACAATTAGAATAATGTTTTTATTTCTTTTTTTACAAAAAGAAAATATGAGGACTTTGACCTGGTGTAATGGTGTAACAAGAGTAAGATAATTTAAACATAATGGTGATATAAAGCTACATAATCAAACTGCAAATGTAAACAGTGGCCACAACATACCCAAAGTATGTTGCTGAATGTGCTGGAGTGCAAAAGTGCAAAGACCCCTAGTATATTAACCCTATTAAAATACTGTGTGAGACCATGTAAATATATATGCATTTTTTCCAAATTTTGTCCCCAGATTAGATCAATTGTCCAGATCTACACTTTTCCACAGGTCTCCAGGAACTGTCTTGTATCTAAACTGCAGTGTTATATCTAAGCTGAAAGTTTTTCTGTCAGAGCCGCTTTTGTTATTGTTGTCTTTTATTATTTATAGTCTTTTCTGATTGTTTTAACTTGTTAGTTTGTATATCCTTTGTTTTATTTCTTGCAGACAGTTTAAAAAACAATGGCCCCTTTCCAAGTCCATTTACTGTCATAACAATCAAAAAGCAGTGATGTAGTAACACTCAGCTAGATATAGATATGGGTCCATTTATTTATATAGAAAAAATGGTTCCTTGTACCAGTGGAAAAGCACCATAAGACTTCAAATAACACATTAGCAACAGCACTGGGAGGGTGAAGGTGAGTTTCTTTTGTCACAAGGTCACAAGCTGAGTAATTTTAGTTAAACCACAACAAACAGTAAGTCGTGTCTTTTTTATACCTTTTTTAGCCTTAGCGTCTTGAAGTCTGTTTATGAATAAAAATAATAAAGAACCAGATGCATTGGCGTGATAAAACGTGTGATAGTGTGGTTGCTGATGCAATCACATTAATAAAATGTAAAAAGAACAATAATGTGATTGCTTTTGCTATTACATTACCAAGAATATGGTAATGAGGAGCGGAGGCTTGCCCTGCTGACTGCCTTGCTAACTGCCGCACCCAAACATAAACAACCAGCACAGGGACGAGGTGACATGGCGGACGAGCCCGGATGTCACAAAAGCAAAAAAAAATGCAGAGGATATCTGCAGTTTCTGTGAACAATTATTAATTCAGTTCTCAGAAAAAAATATGCACGAGACCGAAGCCGCCACAGCTGAACTGCGATTAAATGGGGGTTTACTGTATATATACCCACCAATATGGTCACTTGATGACCTGATGGGGTGAATCGGATGTTGTAGAGCACCAAAACTGCAGAAATATGCAGAACACTCACCTTTCACTATAACCCTGGAGCCGTTGCCGATGTGGGCAAACTTGCCCTGCACCACCACGCAGTAGTACATGCCTGAGTCCCTCACTGTCTGGTTTGAGATGACTGCGGAGCACACCTCTGTCCAGCCGTAAGAGGAAGAGCGCACCATTACTTTAGATGGGTCGGTGTTGCTCATGGTCATGTTCTCTGGATGGGTTCTGAACCAGGCCACGCTGGAGCAGGGTGAGTACAGCTCCATTACGCTGCACTTTAGGGTGACAGTCTCTCCAGCTGTTACCTCCACCACATCTGGCCACTGAGTCACAATGGAGAGACATAGGTCTGTAAGAAAGTTAATGTATTCTGTAAATGTACTCTTTACACAGATAAGCTACAAACACTGATGGTTATTTTCTATGTTTATATATATATATATATATATATATATCCGGATATACAGTACTGTGCAAAAGTCTTAGACACCTGTGCAAATTGTTTGAAGTCATTTATTTCAGCAGTGGGCTTCTTTCTGCTAGCAAAAACACAGCTGAATATTAGAATAAATGAAAACAAACAAGAAAGCAGTAAAAAGCATCAAGATTTCTTTTTTCTAAGAAGTAGTCATCATTTTGTGAGTTGGTTAGAAGGACGCATGTTTGGTTCCAGGTTTCTGTTCAGTGCCTCCAGTTTTTGGATGAATTAATAAAATCCCATAAGCAACACACCTAATTTAATCTACTGAAGTAAAAAAAGACCAAACTAGGTATTTGATGGAGCTACAAATAAAACTGGGCTTCGATGATGAAAGAAGTCTAGAAATAGTTAAGTGAACACTTTGCCATACACAAAACCACCAGGTTGGTCCTTTGCAGACTGGCAAGTAAAATCCTCAAATGCAGAAAATATTTCATTTATTTCTAGGGTTTTTTAAATATGATGTGAACAATTTTACTTTGTACATTATTTCTAAACCCAAAAAACAAATGCAGTGAGATAATCGCCTTTTACAAATTTTTAAGTACACACAAAACAGCCCCACAACCCTTTCTCTATAATGGACATATATAAAAGCAGCCAATGAGTGTAGATACTAGTTAAGTCTCCACTTTATATACTTCATTAACTCTCACTTTATAAAATAGAGCAATCATAGTTAATTGCAATATTTATTATAGTTAAAAACATTGTAGCTATGTAGCCTAAGAATACACATACACAGTATATACACACACTACCTGTCGCTTAATATAATTATAATTATTAAGTGAATCACCAGAGGACTGTTAGATATTTAACGAGTTATTAAGTGACAACCAATGGCATGACACCTCACCTATCCATATGATGTGAAGTAGCCACAGCAGCCAAATCCACACACACATGTTGAGAACGTGACTGAACATCACACAGCGAGCTTTAACAGGTCAAACACCTGCTGACTTCAGCAGAAAGCTTGGCCACCACGCAATATTCTAAAGCATGCACCACAGGAGGCTGTGCCTTTCTCAGCAGGCTTGTGGTATTAACATCCTTTTACAGGCACTTACCATCAAGAGGTGTGAGAAATGAGATCTAAATGAACTTCTCATTTGTAGTCTTGGTTCTTCTCAATGTTTCTTCCTCATGCTCTTGGGAAGCTTCTTTTTTGCAGACTTGACTCATCTCAGAGGTTCCTCCTCATATTCTCATGAAGCTTCTCATTTGCAGTCTTGGTTTTTCTCAATGTTTCTTCTTCATGTTCTTAGGGAGTTTCATCTTTGGAGTGAGATAAGATTTCTTTTTTAATTGAGTATTGGTGCGTCTCCATGATTTTTACCCATGTTTGTTGGCAGCTTCTCAATTGGAGTCTTAGTTCTTTTTAATGGTTCCTGTCCATCATGTTTTTCATGCAATGATTCCTCCATATGCTTTTCAGGAGCTTCCCCTTTAGAACCTTGGTTACTCACAGTGGTTTTACCCATGGTTTGGTTCTTTTTTCATGGTTCTTCAACATTTGCTTGGCCACAGAGTTGCTGCTCTCGAGAAAGCCAATCATGAGCTTTCTGTTAAGCGGCAGGTGCTACAGGCCGCCGCCCGATCTTCTCCACATTCGCATTCTCCTTCACCCTCAGAACCCACAGGTTTTCATGACCAGTTAAGTGGGATAGCGGGGATGGGAAGTGCAATGTTTTCCTCACAAAATTAAATATGATTTTTGAGTTTCAACCCTCCAGATATAACAATGATTGCAGTAGGATCGCGCTTCTCATCTCCCTCCTCACTGGGCAGGTAGCTATCCTGAGGGTGGATATGGATATGGCCCATTCTGATTATGAATTTACCCGACAACGTGACCACCTTTCAACTTCCGGATAGCGAGATAGAGACCGACTCCAAGCTAGAGCATCTTCATCAAGGCGACCGGTCTGTGAGTCGCTATGCGGCTGAGTTTCAGACCTCAGCTGTCCAGACCTGCTGGGGAGATCTAGTGCTCTGGATTTTATGGGGGCTGGCGCCTGGGATGAAGGACAAACTCGCCAGCCAGGAGCTTCCAGTCACAGTTGAGGGACTGATCCAGCTGAGCCTCCAAGTAGACCAACGGTTGATCTCCAGCCTGAGGACAGCTCCTTGTACCAATCTAGGCATTAGCAGTTGGTTCTTCACCTCCATCGGTGGAGCCGGTGGGCAGTTAGGGCATGCTTCCCTGAGAAGAGAGACAGTTGCTATCGCAAGGGCCTTTGTGCCTATTGCTCCTCCCCCAAAGACCATCGTATCTCCTCTCTGTCTGGGGAATGGACAGACCAGGTGAATGAGGGGCTCCCACCTGGTCTGCACGTGATTTCTTTCACCTTTCCCTCCGTTTCCCTTCTAATAGTTCAGAAACACATCCAACTGGGCCACAATTGTATTGTGACGGCTGCATTAATTGATTCGGGAACAGCTGGAAATTTCATCGATCATGCATTCGCTGCATAGTTGGGTGTGGAATTACAGGCATTATCCTAGCTTCTCAACATCACTGCCATTGACAATTGGTCCCTAGCCAATAGTCCCATCACCCACCAGACCTCACCGTTATCCCTCACCATGGAAGTGCACACTGAACAAACCCAATTTCTTGTCACTACCCTCACTTCTCCTCCCTTACTTCTTGGATTCCCCTGGCTCATCCGCCACGACCCGCTTATTTCTTGGTCACGACATCAGATTCTTCAGTGGGGGCTGACCTGTGAGGAGCTATGTCTCTGGCCGAAGGCTGGGACATGTTCTGGGAAGTCCAAGGCCCCTGAGGTCGACCTGGAGTTCATTCCCGTCCTGTATCATGATTTGGCAGAGGTATGTATGTACGGTCCAACTCCCTCCTCATCGGCTGTACGATTTGGCCATCCACCTCTTGTCGGACACGGCACCTCCCTGCAGCCGACAGATACTTACCTTTATCCAGAGGGCATTCTGGTGGCCAACTATGGCCAAGGAAGTCAAGAAGGGCATCCAGGCTTACGCGGTGTGTGTCAGGGCCAAAACTTCCAACCAACCGGCTTCCGGGGATCTGCAGCCTCTCCCCGTTCCTCTGTGTCCCTGGTTGCACATCACGCTGGATTTCATCACCGGCCTGCCGCAGTCTGATGGAAAAAACACTATAGTCACCATCAGTGTTGTGCCTGAACGTGTTCAATGAATGGCGTTCATTGAACACGTTCCTATTTTTCGTGAACGTTGAACTGAACGAGTCGGTTTACAAATTATGAACGTAACCGTGAGTGACGTTCACTCTCGCGAGACTGAAC
>JBBPCY010072740.1:0-10807 GCA_037974405.1 Brachyalestes nurse
TCAAGTGCATTTTAATATTGTGAAGGAAGTGCATGAACAAAGTGCATTCAGAGCAAGTTCTTTAAAAACTGCTGAAACATTCTCTGTATTCCTATAACAAAATAGTGTATTAAAACAAAGACATATAATAACTGTAATCACCGGGGGCGGAGGGGTGCTGAAAAGTTTTTCTTTCCATTGCTCCTCCGTTCACGAGTGCTTTTGGCCACAGACCTAGCTCTCTGTCTCATTTTTGGAGCTGCTCAGTTCCCGAGCGAACGACGGCTGGTTAGCAGCGGCTAACACCTAAGCGAGAAGGCAACACGGTTGTTGATTATGTCATCACGAATGCTCTTTCTAAATAAATAAAATAAAAGCTCCCTTTCTGAGGGAGGAAAGCACAGACCTAGTTCCACGTATCGTCTCATTTTTGGAGCTGCTCAGTTCCCGAGCAAACGACGGCTGGTTAGCAGCGGCTAACACCGAAGCGAGAAGGCAACACAGTTGTTGATTACGTCATCACAGTTTCAGTCGCGTAAAAAAATAATTTTTTGCCATTTTTGGCCGAAAATTTTTGGTGGCCGAACTTTCAGTGCATCCCTAATTATGACTGTTTATTCATTTTCATGAGTCACAAATATATTTGTCTCTTATGTGAGAACACACCAGGGGTATAAATAATCCTCATGCTATTCTAACGGCACACAAATTACTGTTCCTCATGTACTATTCATACACTGCTATTTTTTTCCCGGTTTGTCGTTCTAGGTTGCATCTCGCATCCTGAATTTTCTACTTCCATTTGTCACAACAATGTTTTGCGGTCGCCTGGGAAACAGCGTGCTGGCTGGTCATGGAATGGCCTCAGCTGTGAGTGTGTGCCTTTAAATGTTCATTTTTTAATTGCAATCAAGTAAAATGTAATAAGTGTATGAATTACATGTGGTATAAATCGAACTGGTCCAACAAAGGCTGTGCACTTTCTGAATGTTAAGGAACCGTCTTATCACTTTCTTTTTCCCTCCAGACCATAAGCATTACCACTCTCGCGACAGGTACAGGACTCGCACTGGCTTGTGACACTTTGTTCTCTCAGGTGTGAAAATTGCATTTTTACAACATATATTCTGAAAGTACTGTTCTGACTTTCACCAGATGATTAATCTTTTTTGCTGCATTCTCTCTAAACTGAGTCATTGTGTTGTCAATGTGTGCACCTGAAAACACTTTTTGTTTCAACAATGATTCCTCATAGTAATAGTTACTTAAAAAACCAAAGCTTAAATTTAAACCACTTAAAAATGGCACAGTGATTAAAATTGCTTCTTCACCTCCTAAAGATGCTAATATTGTTAGTAAAAAGTTATTAGCCACTAATTAGCATGATTCTGTTTAAATAACACTCATCAGTGACTGTTTGATTTTCTCTAATTTTGGAACATTTGTTAACATCTCAACAATTCCACTGCATTTAGTCATTCCACTTGTGTAAGATGCATATGATGCATATGAACAAAAAAGTACACAATCAGAATTAGGTGAGTAACATAAATAATAGAAGAAGGTATTCAGACACTGTACTGAAACAGACCCATATAATCTATTCTATTATTCTAATTCAGTTTTATTTATATTTTATTACAAATACTGTTGTCACAAAGCAACTTAACAGAATCTGGTTCTGAGCCCCTAGTGAGCATGCCAAAAATGACAGAGTCAAGGAAAAACTCCCAAAAGCTGGAGGAACCAGGCTTAAAAAGAATAAAACATTGACACTGTGGAAATTATTAATAATAGGACGGAGAGTGTGCAAACTTCACTGATGAGCAGTTAGCAGTCTATAGTTAGCAAAACAGGAAGAGTAAAGGTCTGTAGCAGCAGCTTTTGATGCAGTTTGCATTTGCAGTTGTAATTTGGTCAGAGTGTGGACAGGATTCTATAGTTCACTGTAGTAGGAGCAACAGTTTTGGGGGGATTACAGGTGGTCCATGCTGGTTAAACTGGTCTAGGACAGATGAGCAAAGAACTTTAATGTTGATTTATCTGGTCAAACAAAGCCAAACAGCTGAGGAGCAGTTATCCTCAGAGAAAACAGACAGATGGAACAGATAGGAAACATTTATTTGTAAAAATACAAATAAATTAAAATTTACATTACTGATGCAAAAATACAATTAGAAATCTTCTCATGTAAATTGCACTTGGTGTCATTAGAAAAGTGAAATTTCATGCCACACCTATCAATCATGGTTAAGGTCAAGCAGCTACCTGAGGTTCGCTGTTCAAGCTTGCCCTCTATGACGTCACAACAGAAAAAGTAGGACAGAAGCAAGACGTCACCTGAAAAACGTTACAGGATGACCTAAAAGCAGTAGGAACAACAGTTGCACTGAGAACAAGCAATGAACTGTACCACAGCCAAAACACATTGTGTGTTCATTTTAAGTGGATTTATGCTCTAGAAGTATATTAAACAGCAAAAACAAAAATGTCTGAATATTCCAAGTGAAACCCTACAGCATGATGACAAACTGAAAATCCAAAAATGGCTTTGACTGCAGTGAGAAATCATTTAGTGACTTTTATGGGTTCAGACCCATATTCTCTCTTAATGATCTGCTGATACTTTAAAAACCTAAAAATGATTCAGTAGATGTTTCTTTAAAGAACCAGTTTTGTAAATACAGTGTGTAAGTTCTCAGAACCCTTCAAGTTGTCCTTAAACTATGGCTCCAGTGATCTTGCCATCCTGAAGAAAAGGACTGCTGCTTCTTTATTTTCTCTGAAACTTGGCTACACTTCCCAGACTCGGGCATTCATCTAGAAGGGCTAGCGTGCTACCGAGTGGAGGCGGTGTGTGCGTTTACGTAAAGAAAGTCTGGCGTACGAACTCTGCTGAAATGATTTGACACTGTTCATCACAGATAGAGGTTTTGATCGTAAAGTTTTGTCCGTGATCCCTGCTGGGAGAATTCACTGCAGTGTTAGTGGTAGCTGTGTATTTGCCGCCTAGCTCCAATGCCAATGAAGCACTAGGCAAGATATACGGAGCTATCACCAGATGGATTTATCATCGTTGTTGGTGCCTTCAATCACGCAAATCTGAAGTCAGTTCCTCCTAAATTCTTTCAGCACATGTACTTTGCTACAAGAAAGAAGAACTATCTGGACAAGGTCTACACCAACATGTGTGAGGCCCGCATTGATTCCTCCGACCACACAATGGTGATGCATACACACCAAACCAGCCAGGAAAATCATCAGAGTCTGACCAAGTGGTGCTGTCCCAGCACTCTTGAACTGTTTTGGCTGCACAGATCGGAACATGTTCAGAGAACCATTGTGGCTCTAACAACGTGGAAGAGTACACTGACTCTCAGCTGCTACATCAGAAAATGCATAGAGGATGTCACAGTCTCTAAAATTGTCACTACAGGAGCCAGTGAAAAGCCCTGGTTTACAGCAAATGTCCATGCGATGCTAAAAGAGATGCTGCCTTCAGGGGACAGAGCTGCTCTAAGAACAGCCAGGGCCAGCCTCTCTGGCAGCATCAGAAAAGCCAAGCATGGCTACGCACACAAGATCCAGAGCCACTTCCACAATACCAAAAATACGTAAGTCAGAGGGATATCAGGGTGTCACCCAGTACATGCCTGAACCAAGCAGCACTTGGTTGAACTTGGAGGAACTGAATGGGTTCTATGCACGGTTTGATATACTGAGCCTGTGAGGAAAACCACCTCTGCCTACAACCGACATGAATAGAACATTATCAAAGGTCAACCCACAACAAGCAAGATGATCATGCTTCAAGTCCACCCCCATCATCCCAGTGCCAAAGAAACTGACTGTATCGCTCTGATGCACTACCGCTCTGACGCACTAACCTCTGTCATCATAAAGTGCTTTGAGAGACCTGTCATGGCACACATTAAGACCAGCATCCCCTGTTCACTGAATCCACGGCTGTTTGCCTATCAGCCAAACAAACTCTTCACACTGCTCTCACAGCATCAAGGGCCGATTGGCCAAACCGTGTGAACACACACACAAGCACACACACACACAGAACTGAACTGTGAACTTATTCAAACTTTCACCTTGCACTTTACACATCATTCTTTTATGTTGCACATGCTGCTGCATGCAAAAAACACACCCACATTACATTTGTTTTTGTTTTTACCATGTCAGGGTTACTTTATTTTTCACAGACTGAAGGTATATTTATTTATTCTGAACCACTGCTGACCTTTTGCTGACCTTCTGAACATATAAAGCATGCAGTTATATTTCAGTATTATTACTTTACACCTGGATGCAACATTTGCATTATTTTTTGCATGTTACAAATTATCTTGTACCTATTTACACATTTTACTTCTGGTTTAGAGTTTATATTTATAGTTTATTTATATAGGTCTCCTGTGTTCTTTTCTACTATCTAAAATAAATGAATGTAATGTAATATCTGAATCCACGTCGTCTCGCCTCACTGTTTACGTGTATAAAGCTGAGATCATAGTCCTTTTTACCTTGACTTTGACATTGACATGCCCCAGCAGGTGTGAGACCTTATATTGACATGTGAGTGCCTTTCTTACTTATGTCTGCTGAATTCAGTGTGGCATAATTGGAGTTCCATCAAGTTTTAGAAGCTCCTCAAGGACCAATGAGAGGAGTAGGATGGGCCAGAGTGTCAATCGAAAGGGTCTGAATGCTTACGTAAACTGGATACTTCAGTTTTTATTTTTAATAAATTAAATTGCTGGAAACACTTCTTTTTCATCTGTTGTTGTGGAATATTGCGTGTAGATTATAGAAAATGTAAATTTAATCCGGCTCCATGGTTCTGCAGTGAGTAGCGCTGTTACCTTACACCTCCAGAGTTGGGGGTTTGAATCCAGGTCCTGGTGTGTGTGTGCGTGTGTGTGTGTAGAGTTTGCATGTTCTCCTCGTGGTGGTGTTGGTTTCCTCCCGGGTCTCCGGGTTTCTCCCACAGTCCAAAGACATGCATGTCAGGTGAATTGGGGATTCTAAATAGACCGTAGGTGTGAGTGTGTGAGTGAATGGTGTATTTGTGTGTGAGTGAATGGTGTATTTGTGTGTGAGTGAATGGTGTGTGTATGTGTGAGCTTTGTGGTGGACTGGAGTCCTTGTCAGTTACAAAAATTAAATTAATTTAATCCATTTTGGGATGAGGACAATTTGTAGGGGTCTGGGAACTTTCCACATCCACTGTACGTTTCTGTACATTTCAGGACTGTGAATAATGCTTTTAAAGTTTAAATAGCCTCCATATAGTCTAAAGGTTGGGCACATATTAAATATTTTATTTCCCTAGGATTGTATTTCCCTATTGTACACTCAAGGCAAGAATCAATTAGGAACCTCGGTTTTAAAGAGCTTAGCTTAGGCCTTTGACATAACTGAAGTCAGAACAATTCAGAGAGGAAGGAAATCATGCGCACTGTACATGCTCACATTACACTGTACATACTCGAAAGTTTCCAACAGTTTCTTCTGGTCTTGTCCTCAGACGTTTGGGAGTAAGAACTTGCTGCATGTAGGGGTGATCCTGCAGAGAGGCGTTCTGATCCTGCTGCTCTTCAGCCTGCCGTGCTGGGCTCTGCTCATCAACACCCAGCCACTCCTCCTCCTGCTGGGACAGGACCCAGAGGTGGCCAGGTGACTCATATTGCATCAAAATGTCTAAATCTGTGAGATTTTGAACTCATGTTGTTCCTTATTCAACTGAAGGTAATGAACAACAAGCATTGTGTGACATCTTCTAAATCCATAATCAGTTGTGTGAGCCTGACTTTTGATTGGACCAAACAAAATAAAATGAACATAATAATAGAACTTTTCACATTTTTCTATGGTGTCTATTGTGTTCTATTTTGAGTAGAGTTACGGTGTTAAATTTTACCACCAAAAATGTACGCTGGTGATTAGGCTGATGGTAAATGCAAACACAACCGTGATGTGAGTCTTGTTTCTTTCAGGATAGCACACATTTATGTTGTTGCGTTCCTCCCTGCTGTACCAGTAAGTTTTTTTTGTTGCATTGTATTTTCCAAAGCATATTACATTTACATATCAATGACTATCCTGCTTTTTCATGGGCGCTTGTCTTCCTTTCTGTGCACAGGCCATGTTTCTCTACCAGCTGCAGCTCTCTTATCTGCAAAACCAGGTTTGTTGAATCAGATAAATAGTTGTTGAACAAATTTAAACGGGAACTTCACAGATGTTTATTTCAACATTTCTGCATTATTTAATAATTAATCAAGTGTCAAATGGGGTTTGACATAAAATGTGCAAATCAGTTTTTAACAATGGTGGTAATAGGAACCAGATGTCTTTTTGTCATTAGTGTAAGGTTTTTTACAAATTGTTCACAAAAATACCACCAGATCCCTGAGACAGTGTTTTATGGTAGTTCTGAGATACAGTTCAGGCCTAAAAATTGTCTGAAATACACACAAAGTGGTGTGGGTACATCCAGGGGGTGCAGAGCAAAGTAGCATCAAAAAAGGTAAAGTAAGTAAAGTAAAATAAAATAAAATAAAGTGTCCCTTATTGTCATGGACCACAGCACAGCACATATGGGGGTTTTCCACTGAATACTTTACCTCAGAATACTTTACCTCAGAACACTTTACCTCAGAACACTTTACCACAGAATACTTTACCTCAGAATACTTTACCTCAGAACACTTTACCTCAGAATACTTTGCCTCAGAATACTTTACCTCAGAACACTTTACCACAGAATACTTTACCTCAGGATACTTTACCTCAGAATACTTTACCTCAAAACACTTTATCACAGAATACTTTACCTCAGAACACTTTACCACAGGATACTTTACCTCAGAATACTTTACCTCAGAACACTTTACCACAGGATACTTTACCTCAGAATACTTTACCTCAAAACACTTTACCTCAAAACACTTTGACTCAGAATACAACTTTCTCTGCCTCAGCAAACAGCCACAAACCAAGGATAAGTAATAAAACCCCTTTGATTTCATCCATGCTATCGATTGTAATGATGCCTGTTTGTAATGATGTTGTTTACCTCCGATTAGAGCGCTCCGCTCATGCTGCTTTTCAGAATGTTTGCTCGCTATAGCAAATAGTTGTAGTGGAAAACTGTAGGTCCGAAACAGAGTAGAACCGAACTGAACCGAACCGAGCTGGTACCAGTCAGAGGAAAACCCCCAATAGTGTGATATTTGTCAGCTAGCAACACAGCGTCCGGGGAGCAGTGTGTGGGAATGGTATCTTGCTCAGGAGTACATCAATGGTGCCACTAGGAGTCCTTGGATTCAAACCCACAACCTTCCGATCCCAGGGGCAACTCCCTAACAACCAGGCCACCAGCTGCCCCAAAAAAGAAAACCACTGTTTTACCATTATCATTAAATGTATATTCACTGGTGTTTTGTAGACCTAGTGACCCCTAGTTACTGTCACTACTATCAAAAAGAACATGATGATACACAAGATCATGTTAAACCACTGTAAATTACTTTGTTTACATATCAACTACTGAATCCCACAGAAATGTTGAAAAAATGGTGAAATTCCTGCACTGTGATGTTAAGCGTGTGTTTAATTCCCATTTAAGGACTTTAATGCGTCTCTGTCCAGGGTGTGATTGTTCCCCAGATGTATGCGTCTGTGGTGGCCAATCTCGTGAACGTGCTTGCTAACTACATTTTGCTTTTTTGGTGGGATCTTGGAGTATAGTGAGTGTCCTTTCTATTATTGTTTTAAAAAATGTAATGTGCTCCTGTAGAGACTTTGATTTGCCACTGTTTGCATGTGTTCTTGTATTTCAGTGGGTCTGCCATAGCCAACAGTTTCGGCCAGGTCTTCAGCTGCTTCGCTTTATTTGCTTACATTCGTTTTAAAAAGCTCCATGTGAAGACTTGGGGAGGTAAGTCTGTCCCTTCACTTTACACTCAATTTTAACAGATCTACATAGTCAAGCTGCTTATTATGCTTGAATATACAGCCATTGAAAAAAATAAGAGATCACATCATTTTTATTCTGGTTACTGCTTTTGTAATGTGTGAGAGTGTGTGTGTGTGTGTGTGCATAGTCTCAGCTGGAATACAGCACATAGAAACACATATGGAGGAGTTTCTTATTTTTACACACACACTACGATAGTTCAGAAAAGAATAGCAACCTGTGCATTTTACACACACATACACAAACACACACACAAACACACACACACGCTTGTGCGCGCTTGTGACAGAGAGAGAGAAAGAGAGAGTGAGAGAGAGAGAGAGAGAGAGAGAGAAAGTGAGTGAGATTTTTAAAAAATGTGGATGTCTTTCATGTCTGTATATTGTTCATAAATACACAAAAGCTGCCTCTAACACAAAGGCCCAAAAGTTGCCTACTGCTCACCCCACAACCAATAGTAGATAATTAACTGCTGTCTCACTGTTAATGTTGATGAATTGTGGTTAAAAAGTAATGTTCCCACATTCAATAAGACGATTTAGTTCAGCATGGCAGACATAAAAGAACTTAAAGGTCTATTGTTTTTGCCTGTGTACACAATGTGTTATAAATAGCCGTTCTCCTAGCGGTAACACTGGCGATATTTTTAGCTTATTTCACCCGCATTCTTAAATGTAACAAGACAAACAAGTGTGGCCGTAAAACAATTGTTTTATTAGTGTCTTTTCACCATAACTTTGCAAACAGCTAGTTCATATACCATCACTAACTATTGTGTATGGGTGAGATTTACCCAGGGTGGTTAACGGGTTCCATGACTCATTACTGTTCTAAAAGCAGTCCAGCTTTCATCAGGCAAAAGGGGAGGAGTTAAATATATGATTGGGCCAGCCTGTGTCAGCAAAGAAAAGAACCAATGGGAAAAGAGTGTTTAATGGGCGGGTAGTCAGGAAATAAACTCCTGTGCTGACTTTTTTAACGAATGCATTACACCGGCACAGACACCGAAAGGGGTGGTCGAGTTTAAAGTTTTCCCACTGGGCCGCCAATCTACGGGTCTTACAGGGAGACCAATAAATAAATAAATAAATGATTAAGTGTTCGGCCCAATAAGCGCGTCGGCCCACCGGGAAAACGCCCAATACGCCAGATGGTCATTCCGACCCCAACTAGAGGGCATACTGTACTCTTGACTAGGTGTAGTAAAATGCCAGTAAACCACCATAGTGATGTTTTGCATGGTGTTGTTTTCTCTCAACCCGTACAGGCTGGTCTGCAGAGTCGCTGCAGGACTGGGGGGCCTACATGAAACTGGCCATTCCTAGCACACTAATGACATGCTTTGAATGGTGGATCTATGAGATTGGGGGATTCTTAGCAGGTGGTTTCTCTCGAACTATCACTATAACCTATACACATACACATATAGGTTATATATATACATATATTTGCATAAATATACAAATGTCCGTATTTATATTTTTTGTGATTGTTGTAAATTGTACTTTTTATTTGATCTTATTTTGTTGTATAGCTTTTAATATATAGTTTTGCTGCTCCTAACTTTGTTCTGTCCACTTTCTGCTGTAACAAAGCAAATTTCCCACTTGTGAGACTAATAAGGGTTTATCTTGTCACTCTTAGAAATCAGCTTACTATTTCCGTTTTGCTGTATTATTCAAAATAACGAGCAGTACTGTTTCCTGAGATAAGCACAAATTTGATTTGCATGCTGTTTTGTGTGAGAAATAATCAATACTGTAACAATTGCAATGTAATTTGTTTACTGTGACTTCCAAGGATGAAAAGTTTTGGTTTCTAAAGTAATTGGAATTTACAAACATAACTGACTTCGCTCCTCTTTCTCACAGGAATGTTGGGAGAAGTGGACCTGGCCGCTCAACACGTGGTCATAATGCTGGCTTATATAAACTACATGGTATATTGATTCACTTTTAAGATTTTGACTTAGTAACACAGTAATGACTGCGGTAAACATTCACTAAATGTGTGTACTGTTGAAAACTAGTCCTTAGTCATTAAGCCTTAATAGAAACCCCAGTGTTCCCACTTTGGGTTGTTGTTTCCACATTATGATTTGAAATGTGTATGTTTTGTGCATCTTCTTTTCTTTGTGATATACACCTAGATTCCATTAGGTTTGCAAGGGGCAGCGTGTGTACGTGTGGGAAACGCACTAGGGGCTGGAGACACTGCTGGGGCCATTCTCACCAGTAAAGTTTCCCTCATCTGTGCAGGTGACGGCACTATGCACAGATTATTTGATTTCATAACCAAACCATCGGTTTTCTGTTTGCTTTGATTCCAAAGGACTTAACCCCGAACTAAATGTTTTCTACAATTGCAGCTGTACTGGCAGTCCTTCAGGGTCTTGTTCTTGGCTCCACCAAAACAGTCATTGGCTATATGTTTACTTCAGACGAGTAAGTCTTTCCCAGTCTTTAAACAGTCCTTAGCCACAGAAAGACTGACATTTGTCTGAAAAGCATCTAAATACTGCATTTGTACATTCTGTAACATGATTTTTGCCACTTTCAGGAGCATAGCAGAGTTAGTGTCTGAACTCATGAGTATCTACTGCCCTCTTCAGTTCTTTAATGGACTAGTGGTGAGTTACTGAAACACAGCTCTGGAAAAAAATTAGAGAGCACTGCAATTTATTAAATCGGCATCTCTATGAGTGTGAAACCATTCCATGCCAGTGTCTGTTAAATTCCTACACAAGCACCTCATTCTCCTTTATGAGGGACTGATTAGTGATCACCTGAATCACATCTTATTTAATGAGGAAAAGTATAAAAACACTGCTGTAAT
>JBBPCY010072741.1:0-10807 GCA_037974405.1 Brachyalestes nurse
TGGTGGTGCTGAATGCTGAGTGGTTGGAACTCCTTTATCTAGGCTCCTTGTATCTTTACACACTTTGCAGCCTGCCAGCAAAACATTTGATTAGCTGCACAATATATCATCAGCTAATCATTATTGTGATATCTGTCTCTGTAATACTGATATTGCAAAAGGCTGCAATATGCAAATGAGCATCTAACCAATCACAGTGTTTGACAGGGTGACCAATCACAGCTCCAGGTGAGTTACTGGGTGTTCTGATGAATCGAGGTTTTCATGTAATCCAATAACAGTCTAATTTTAACCAGTGGGCGGGGCAAAACTGCTATAGCTAGAATAAGGAGGTATATTTAAATATGTTGGTTTTGTGACATCACAAAAACTATAATTTGAAAACGGTCTGTTTTTGTAGCTTATTTTCTATTTATGGACTATTTGGATAGAAGGGAATTAATGTACTGTTTGAAACAATATTCACAGACTTTCCACCTTTTTAATTGCAGAAAAGTGATGAAATGGGCTCTTTGATATATTGAAAGGCATCACAATCACAGCGTGTGGCAGTAAAATCGCATTACTGATATTTTGTCCATATCGTGCAGCTCTAGACTGAGAGTCGTGACTGTGAGCTGGAGGTACAGTACAAAGCATAACATCTCAAAACGTCATCCTGGTCTCGTGGTGTTCAGCCAGGATTCTCCCTCCCACACACACACACACACACACACACACATACAGATGGCAGCAGGCGTGGGTTGGACTATGGTGACTTGTTGAATTGGACCCATAGCTGCACACTTGTCTCCGTGAACATCAAAACAACATTGACGCGCTTTAGCAGGTTCCTATGGGCATTTACGTTCTACTAGGTTCATCACACACACACTCCAAAGACACCCGCACACACACAAACCTGCTTTGTTTAACGCTTGAATAGAACAATAGATCTGTAAAGAAAGCTTTCATTTCTCCTCCTCCATCCAAAACGCAAAGACGCATGACTAAGCGTTCCACTTCCAACATCTTCCAACCTTCCATCCTCTCTTTCAGACCGTCATCCGTCGCTCAACCCCCTGCCGCTCATTATGGGCTGCGCCGCTCGTCCCGCATAAATGAAATCTGCTTCCTTTTTATAGAATAATTGCGACTGCATCGAGAACGGCTCTTTTTCTTCCTTTAGACGGACAAAGGGCCTTTTTCATTTCAGAAATTCAATTACTCCCATTCAGATTGAGCCCTGCTGCTTGATTGGCCGCTCGGTCTGCTCTCGAGGTCTTTCTGCCGTAGGAGAACCAGGTGACACGCGTCAGACAAGTTCAAGTCCACTGGTTCTGCAGAAGAAATCCGGATAACGAGGAAAATGTGTGTCAAATACAAGCAGACATTCATTCACCAATCAGGGCACCTCCAGCACTGCGAAAAATGACTGATTGCTAAGACTAGAAGTTCATGAACTTCATTATTATTTGATTACTGCCCTAATAATAATATTACTTATTACAGAATGTCTCAATCTGATGTGAAAGATCAGCACAAGAACAAATCAAGGCATCTTTTAATGCATCAGTACCAGTGTTATTATTATTATTATTATTATTATTATTATTATTATTATTATTATTATTATTATTATTATTTCGCAAGCAAAACTGTAATGTTCACTGTACCATTAATGAAAGAGAAATAGTATTATATAGTTATATAGTGTTATAGAGTGCATACTTTCCATGAAATCTGAATAACAAAGTAGATAATGAAGCATGAAAAACCCTCAAGATCCTTTTGATTTTTTATTGCAAATTCACATGTTAATAATTGGCACCCATACAGCTGTTTATGAATGTAATGTAACTGTGAGAATATAATGTACCGCATGTTCTTTTTTATATGTAGCTTTTAAGACTCATGTCTCATGTTATCCATGACACAGCAGCCAAATTACCCCATTCTTTAATATGGAGACGATTAGAAAACACACAAAAGAGACAAAAGTATGGTGCCCATAAATCTGGAAATGATTATAAAGAACAGGTAAATGCTTGAAAATGCTCATATCAACTCTTTGAAGTTCTGTGTTAGTTTAAATCGACCAGAGCAGTACTGACCTCACTTGGTAAAAGCACTTGGAATTTTCGAGATGTTACTGGATTTTTGACTAGAACCGGGTTCTATGGTCAGATGATAAAAATAATAGAAGAAAATAGAGATTTTTGGCAACACATGGTGGGTCTGGAGTTTGGGTTTGGCAGGATGTGTGTACAGAAGAGGTCTAATCTGTTAAACATGGGGACTATCTGTGATGTTTTGGTTTCTCTGTAACCTTCTAATGAAAACTCATTGCTGTTCTATTGACAAATGGAGGATGAATGTAAAAAATGCAGGAGTGCCAATAATTGTGTGTAAAAGTGGCTTTGTCTAACGGTTTTGGTTTTCAGAGAATAAATTCACTTCAATTAATGATTTTTTTAAAAATATTTTTTCATACTGGAAGATTGTTTGAGCTAATCAACCACAAACCAATTTTTGGACCTTTTTTCATCTCCAACAATGTTGTCAACAATTATGGAGCATACTGTAGATATACTGTATACTGTGTCTTCTAAGAGATGTCATCTCAATGTTTCCTGACTTTTGGACTTAGATTGGATGTTACTACAAAAATAAAAGCTACAAATTATGCAACTGAATAACCACTCGAAGCGTTTGCCACGGAGTTCAAATAAACTGTTAAAACGACAATTTCATCTGAAGTTTTGAGAAGACGTGGGTCTAAATTGGCTAATCCATAATTTAGGGATCTAAATTTGGTCTAAACTCACGTAAAAACATGAATTTACAGAATTCACACATTATATTACACTATTATATTACATTTCGTGAAGCATTGCAGGCTGAAAGTAGGGCACACTATGCAAACAGCAGGTCGACTGAGTTAAACAATGAAATCTCACAGACGAGAAAGAAGTTCCTTACTTATTTAGTACCACATGTCGCTCCATAAAGAAGTGCTTTCTCATCTCTTTCCGTTCCTCCCTCGTTCTCTCTCCCTCTCTTGGTTTGACTGAGTGATGATGTGACTCATTGGAGTTTGTCACATATGAGGTGGGCCTGGTATCTCGCCTGCTGTTCCTGGCTGCATACAGGAGGCTGTCTGCCCTTTAAATCTCTCCCACCACTTTCCTTACAAAGCTGAACAGCTCGGAGCTCTTCTTCATCCTCGTTCCACACAAACCACCTCCAAAGCAACCTCCAAAACTCAGAGTTTAGGTAGATTGTTTATTTTCCCGCCGAATTCTACTGGAGCCGGCGCATTTTAGGCCGTAAATTGTGAAATAACACGTCGCTGAATGTGAGATTGGGAATAGTGTCATAAAATCCCACCAGCCAACCCTCTGCCATCCACCACAACTCTTGGGCTTTTATTGGCAAAACCTTCGTTTTCTTTGCGCATTTCACAACATGCAATTTCCCAGTTAAGCATAATGGCCCGTATCCATCTGACCGCAATATTTCCCAAGGTGGAAACGGGCAAAATTATGGTCACTGATGATCCAAACTTGGCTAAAAGTGTGTTGGAATTGAGATCGTGTTCATATTGCTCTGTACAGCACAACAAGCAAGATGCCGCGTGTAAAATATTGATGATCGTGGCAAGTAAACAACTTATTTATCAGCGGATGAAAGGGAATGGCTGATAACAACAGACTAAGATGATTCTGACTATTGTAGATGAGTTGGCGGAGTGGCGTTTCCAACTTCAGAAACAGGAAGAGAACAAAGGTGCCCCACTGTTTTCACCAGAGGGCCATGTTCCCCATGTGATCTGGGAAAGAAGCTCAGTCCAATTATGGAAACACAAATGCACTTGCTCTTACGGCTCCAGGCAAGAGGCTGGAGTACTGAAGTATGAGCCAACTACTATCCAACTATCCAGTCATTCAGTGGCTGAACACTATATGTCCAAAAGCATCTGGACACTTGACTGAGGGTTCCCCCACGGGGAATAACAAGGAGTTAGTCATTCTGCAATGATACGTAGGTCTTGGTCTTCTAGAGAAGATTTCCATCCCATTGCTGTGAGGATTTGATTCCGTTCAGTCACAAGGACACCAAGAACAACGTTTGTGGATTAAGTGTGGATCATAAACGGTGCTTAACTCATCCCAGAGCTGCTCAATGGAACCTCACTATCACTTGTAGCCCAAAGATGTTCAACGGAGCTTCATCACTCCAATTCATCCTGAAGGTGTCCAGCTGAGCTTCATTGCTCCAACTCACCCCAAAGATACTCAACTGTCCTTCATTGCTCCAAAACATCCTAAAGATGTTCAGTAAATCTTCATCACTCCAACCTCCCCCAAAATTATTCTGATGATGTTCAGTGGAGCTTCAAGGCTCCAACTCAACCCAAAGGCGTCTAGTGGAGCTTCTCTGCTCCAACACATCCCAAAGGTGTTCAGTGGAGCTTCACTGCTCCAACACACCCCAAAGGTGTTCAGTGGAGCTTCTCTGCTCCAACACATCCCAAAGGTGTTCAGTGGAGCTTCTCTGCTCCAACACATCCCAAAGATGTTTGGTGGAGCTTAATCATGCCAACAAAAGGAACCGTCCTGAAGGTTCTCAGAGGAGCTTAACCACTCTAACTCATCCAAAAAACAAGGGATCTTCATCCCTCCAACAGATCCCAAAGGTGTTCAATGGAGCCTCCAGTGTGATTTCACTGTTCAATAGTCCCCTCTAACTGAAGCATTGCTTAAATGAGTTTTTCTTCATCACTCCCTTTGGGACGTCTCACTCCCTTTGGGACCCTAGCCTCTCTGGAGATTGAATAGCTTGCAGTTTACAAACTGTGTCAGCAATGGCTGCACAATAAAGGAGCTGAATACACACATAATAAGGACATCTGGACAACTGGAGATCGGAGATACTGTATTGGAGAAACTGTAGATGTATCCCTGGTATCTTACTGTGTGTATATATACTGTACATATATCTTGCAATGGACTGGGAATGGATTCACCCTCTAAGTGATGGGATGTGCTCCAGCACACCTGGTTAGGATAAGCAGCTGGTAGATGGATGGGAATGTGCTTCTTGCCCATGACTGTGCTGAAATACTGCCACCAGTACCTGCACAGCTTGGGTTTGCTTAGTGGATAAATCTGCCATCAGGATGTGTAGGTTTAGATGAGACCAGCTCTTGCGGTGGGTAAACACAGATGAGTGAGATTAGCTCACTGTGTTTATGCTCCACACATATGACAGAAGCCTCAAGGGTTTTTCCCCTCATTGTGATTTTCCCTTGTCTTTGAGAGAGTATAATCCTGTACCTCCAGTATAATCCCACTGACAGTGCTTGCTGAGGGCCTGTCTATGTCTTCTCACATCACTGAACATATGTAGACTGTCAGGTCCTCTCACAGTGAAGAACTCCACGCTGATGGCAGGTTAGAGATGAGTGGAAAGACTCACAGATGGGAGGCTGCCATAGAATGGTCCAGGAAAGGTTAATATCCTGTTTTCTGTTTGGGTCTTCACGTTCCTTACTGGCTTGTTCATGATACTTTATTATCTTATTGCTGTCTGTCCTCGTCCTCTTTTTCCGTTTTTGATTTTCCAAGCTTAGGTTTTCTTTCCCAGTGAATTGGTTCTTCTCATAATACGTCCAACGTTAGAGCTTCAGTTTGGTTGGCTGGGCTTCGACTGAGAGGTGAGACTTGATTTGGTCAAGGATCAGTTTGTTTGTTTCCTTTGTTTGCCATTCAAGGTACTTTTAAAAGTGTCCTCCAAGACCAAGCAATTCTCTTTGTGCTCTGCTCTTTTACTGTCAAGCTCTCACATCTATTAAGACCCACAGAAGAGAGTGTAGCCTGGAAACTTCTGATATTGGTTTGCAGAGGCGCATCATTAATTCTGAAGATCTCTTCAAGCTCCTTCATCCTCGTTCTGCCGAGTGCCCCTGTCGAATTTGACGGCTGGGTCCATTGCTGTTAGAAATTGATCCAAGTAGACAAAAGCTGTTCACCACTTCTACATCTCCATCATGGATGGCAAAGCTGGCGGCCTTTCAAACTGTCCCATCTTTTCACTCTGTCAGTTGCCTTTCCTCATAAGGACCTACAGCCCTTCCAGATATTTCACTGTTACTGCAGAAAACGCCAGATGTCACTCATCATAAAGGATCGAGCTTCCTCAAAGCCAAACCACCGATTCTTAACCTGGGGGACATGACTTGAAAAAAAAGTTACACAAGCCTATTCTTACAAAGCGGTGAATATGATTTATCCAGTAAACTCCCATTCCAGTCCTATCCTTTTGTCATTTTTAGATAAGGGGCCGGGGCTAATTCATCCGAAAATGCTAACATGGCTAACTTTGAATGGAAGCTGGTAGAGGAGATAGCACAACCATGTTAAAAAGATTTCACACCCTGCTAGCTTTCATATGGCATTAGCCACATTAGCATTTTGCCGGAACTATCCCTAGGGCATAGCTGTAGACCCGGCCGCAGTGGCATCATATCTCCCTTTATGTTTCCCCCCAATTCTCCTTTCATTCTTTGTACAAGCGTCACAAATCCGCGTCCCTCTTTCACCATATATGTGGCTTGGTGCCTTTTACTCTGTCAAATCGCTAATCCGGTCTTGGAATGGCGCCCCGTTCTTTGCAGGTTATTGCAGATTAGGGGACTGCATGAGACTGGATTTTTTTTTAGGGGGGGTGGGATTCTAAGCATTTTCATCCCTCATTTTTCTCTTCTTTTTTCCTTTCTTTGCTTTTTTGTGTCTTGTCTTGGTAAATGAGCAGGTGTGTGTGTGTGTGTGTGTGTCAGAGACTTTGCGAGGTGGATTTTACGGTACCTCATTAGTCTGATGAAAGAGCTAAACACCCATCAAATAATTTCCTTTTATCCGGGGGATAAGTATACAGCGGTTTAGCTCTTTTGAATAATAAATCTAGGTTTCATAAGCCTCCTCCCCTGCCAGGCCGCCGCCGTTGCTAAGTTAGCTTCAGTCTCTTTTTAACACATTCTGCTAGACGGCATTACCCAGCATCTCCTGCCTCAATGCTTGCTCCTCCCTATATTCAAAGGCTCCGTTCCTTGGTTTCGGCGTGTATTGAAGTCACAGCCATGTTCTCCCTCGAGACCCTTCTTGTGCTCCTAAAAACGCAGTGACAGGTTATGCTACTCCTCATTAACTCCTCTTTTTTCTCCTCTCGCCTCTCGTCTCTCTCTCCGGCTGATTGCGGGCTAGATGCTGTCGTTCCCCCAGATTTTCTGAGCACGTGACGCATTTTAATATCAGCAAAGGGCACAATTGCAGCTCAGGCTTAATCGGCCACATCAGAGATGGAGACAGCAGTGCTCCTTATCTCTGCTGCTGGAACACAATCTACATTCATCTGCATTTCCAGACACTTCAGCAGAATCACTTTCTGTCTACCGCTTTCAGTCACTTTCTACACAATATCCGTTTCTAAGACAGTCCTGAAGAACTGAACTAACTAGATCAGCGGTCCTGAAAGTCCTGGAGGGCCAAATTCTAGCATGGTTTGATGATTTTCATGCTCTAAATCATCTGCTAGACTTATGTGTGTTGAAAAATGGCCAAATTTTGCTGACATCAGCTCTCCAGGACTGGAGCTAGCCACCTCTTACTTGATCACGACAGAAAACAGACATGTCACATGATTTCAGGGTTGTCTGGTGGGTATAGTATAAAGGTATGAGAGAGTTTGTCCAGCCTGTCCCACAGATCTGGGAACTCTAGAGGCCAAGTCGACACCTTGAACTCTTTGTGATGTTTTTCATACGGTTCCTGAACAATGTTTGGATCATCCTGCTGAAAGAGGAAATGCCATTAGGAACATCATCTCCATGAAAGTTGAATTTGATCTGCAGGAACCTCCACATGAATGCAGGACCCAAGGTTCTCCAGCAGAACATCATCCAGAGCATCACACTGCCTCCACCGCCTCGCTTTCTTCACATAGAGCATCCTGGTCCATCTCTTCTAACTTCTGTTTATCCCTTCTGTTTAGCCTTTAAGACTGATATATATATATATATATAAATGATCTTATTTCTGATTGGTCGCCCTGCATTGCAGGAACACAGGGCTGAAACGCTTCTTAGAACTCCAGCATGAACGGCTGTAGGCCAAATATGGAAATATATGCAAATGTGTTTTTGAGACAAACAAGCTTAGTTTCCACACAATGACTGTATGAATGGGAGAGTCCATGTACATTCTGAAACATTATCAATATTTACAGACTTTAAGCCTTTTTATTATAGAAAAGTGATGATACGGGCAACTGGTGGCCTACAGGGAGTTGCCCCTGCAATCAGAAGGTTGTGGGTTCGAATCCCAGCACTGCTAGTGTCCTCACTCAGGAACCCTCGAGTAAAATGGCAATACTGATATTCTGTCCATATAATGCAGTCCTAGGTGGCATTTTGGAGCATAATAGATGTACAGCTATATAAAATCCTGAAGGCCATTCAGTATTTGTCTCCATCTTTGGACAAAATGTCCTCTTCTGCTGCTATGAAAACACGAACTGTTATGGAGTTTTAGCGATGGAGTCGAGATGCAAGACGGATTGATGTCTCAGACGGAAGCAGGAGCGCGGAGATGAAAAACAGAGCGAGGGAGCGAGAGAGGAGGGGGATGGACGAGTGTACAGAGCAGGGAGGTGAACACAACATCCATTTTATGGATCCCAGGAGAGGACAAACATACGAGTGGTGAGAGGCGGCTAATACCCTCGTTTGTCAGCGCGTGGCTACTTTACCCCCAAGGTCCGGATTAATAAAATACCTTATTTTCACAAATTAGCTCAGCAAGCCCGAAACATTGTGTAAGACACTGCAATTCCATGCACATTCAATTACTCCAGCTCAGACCCCGCTGAACGCACGAGCACGGCTCAAGGTCATAAATCAGCCCTGCGCTGGTTCAAAAACCTCGCTAACCAGAACGCAGCACTATCGTTCTTTATCTGCATCCCAGCACCTGACTGGCTACCGTTCAAAAACACAGATTTATATCATTCAGCCTTCTCACACACTCTGAAAACACCACAAAACATCTTTAATGACCTCTGATGCAAGCAATGCGTCTAATATTTCCCATATTCTTCTGAAGCTGTTTCATTTTTAATGAACTTTTCATTTAATTTTTATTAAAGGATTCCTCATGATGATTCAATTTGTTACCTTCACTAAGTGAAATGCTATTATTCCACTGGAGAATGTATTAATAATGACTGCAAATAAAAATATACTGATATGATTATTTAAAATGTCTAGAAATATTATCACTGTAACCTTGTCTCTCCGTTTTTGTTTTTTTAAATAATAAATAAAACCGCTAGCCGTAATGGAAATGGTTCAAAATTATACAAATTCTGGGTACATTAACTTAGTGTTAAGGGCTTTTCACTTCTCCTGTAAAATTATTTTTTGATAGACATACACTTTTGTTCTGACAGTGAAAATACGTAATATCATGTCAAGGTATTATTTCATTTATGAATGCTGCCAGGGAAGGAAGCTGATGTGACAGGTAAATGAAAACAAATAACCTTTAAGCAAATTACTAATTGCAGCGACCAGCTTCCATTCACTGTAGCTGCATTAGAAGGTTTGGCTGAGTCGTTCCTTTATTCTTCTAACCTTTCATCTACCTCCAAAACACAGCCCCCCAAACCTCCACAGTCGATAGGCATGCGTGTCCTTGTTGGTCACAGTAAAACGGATCAGCAAGTGGAATCGGAGCTTTCTGTGCGTTACTGTGTTTTCTATCGCTGTATAACAGAAGCTTCCTGCTGCCTTTATTGTTGGATGTGCTAAAAAAGTTTCTAAGCGACACACACTTGGAATGTGATGCGAGTTACTATGGAAACGCTTGTTATTTCATCAGAGTAACAATAAAAGCCACTGAAGTTTGAGGTAAATTCTTATTCATGTGTTTGCTTGACCAAAACGGTTTTGTGATGCGAAATAAAAAATAAAAGTCATCTTAGATCATCTTCTTTATGTATTTACAACACAATGAATGGATCCGCAAGTGGAACCGGAGCTTTCTGTGTGTTACTGTGTTTTCTATCGCTGAATAACAGAAGCTTCATGCTGCCTTTATTGTTGGATGTGCTACACAAATCTCTAAGCGTAAATCGAAACGTGATTAACGTTACTGTAGAAACGCTCGTTATTTTATCAGAGTAACGATGAAAGTGAAGTGTGAGGTAAATTCCCATTCGTGTATTTTCATGATCGGAATGGTAATTTGTTACATGAGCAAAAAAAAATCTATATACTTTGTTGCTTAGATCATCTTCTTTAAGTATTTACAGCACAATAAATGTGTCAGCAGTGCGGGTGCGGAGCCCCTGCTGGGCTTTATGGAGGTGTGTGAAGGGTGTGGGTGAATGGGGGGAGTGGAGTGTGAGTGTGGGGGGGTTCCCCTCTCTGTCCCGCCACACACTCGTGTCTTTGTTCGCTCCCACATCAACCCGGGCCTAATTAGTGTCCCGCCGCATCCCGACAGGCGTGGCGACACACGTGTGTTATTCATCAGCACCTCTTTTATCTCGCCTAGTCATCACCCTCCTCCCTCTCTGTCACTCTCTCTCCCTCACTCTCTCTCTTATCTCTCCGTCTCTCTATCTCTCTTTCTCTCTCTCTCCCCCTCTCTCTCTCCTATCTCTCCCACTCTCTCTCTCCTATCTCTCCCTCTCTCTCTCTCTCCCTCTCTCTGTCTCTCTCTCTCCCTCTCTCTCTCCCACTCTCTCTCTCTCTGTCTCTCTCTCC
>JBBPCY010072742.1:0-10807 GCA_037974405.1 Brachyalestes nurse
CACCATCCACACTACACCATTCCACACCACTCCACTCCATACCATCCACACTACACCATTCCACACCACTCCACTCCGTATCGACCACACTACACCATTCCACACCACTCCACTCCATATCGTCCACACTACACCATTCCACTCCACTCCACTCCACTCCACTTCATACCATCCACACTACACCATTCCACTCCACTCCACTCCACTCCATACCATCCACACTACACCATTCCACACCACGTCACACATGTGGAGACTGTTCAGGACTACAAATACCTGGATGTACACATTGACAATAAGCTGGATTGGTCTAAGAACTCTCTGGCCCCTTACATTTTACTTATTTATTATTGTATTTTATCTTTTTATTTTACATTATTCTGGTGTCTTGTGTCTCTATGTGTCTGTGTGATATGGCAGTCACCACATAAACAATTTCCTCCGGGATAAATAAAGTTTTCTGATTCTGAATTTTTTCTGTGGATTTATCCCTTTTAACCCATTTAACCTATTCAAAAAGTGAAGCAGTGGCCCAGAGAGCAGTGTGGTGATGGTACTTTGCTCAAGGGTACATCAGTGGTGCTATGAGCAGTCCTGTGATTCGAACTCATGGCTTTCCAATCTCCCTAACCATCAGACCACCAGCTGTCCCGGTGTCCATTGACAGCACACTTGTATGATGCAGTAGTGATGTTGGGCCCGTTTTGTGAAACATCAACAATAACAGAAAAGATAAATTAAGCAAAATAATGCACATAAAGAAGAACACCTGTGATTTTCAAAGCCCTAGATAGGTGATAAATTTATAGTTATCTATGATCACGGTCGGACTGACCGGCTGGTGTGTCGAGCATTTTCCCGGTGGGCAGATGTGCTATTTGGGCCGACCGTTTATTCATTTATTTATTTATTTATGTATTGGTCTGTCAGTGTTAGCGCTAGGAGAATAGCTATTTATAACACATTGTGTACACTGGCTAAAACAATAGACATTTAAGTTAGTTCTTTTATATCTTCCATGCTAAACTAAATCGTCTTATTGAAAGTGAGAACATTTTTTTAACAACGATTCATCAATATTAACAGTAAGACAGCAGTTAATTATCTATTATTGGTTGTGGGGTGAGTAGAAGGCAACTTTTGGGGTTAGATGCAGCTTTTCTGATTACAGGCTGATGGTCGGACGCCTCTTCAGAAGGCAGTTTGTTTAAACATTTTAGTCTGTTTTTTTTAAAGAAATCGGTGTAGATTTAGATGGGGAAAAACCACACGTTTGTTTACTTTTAATTTTGTTATTTTCTGAGCACTTTAAAAGATATTGTCTGAATGTTGCATTTTAGGCAGACACGGTTTGTGCATTTTGTGTTTATATTGTATATATTTCCATAAACAGTATACCTGCACCTCGTTTTTTTACTTATGTCTGTGATTGTTCAGTGGTATGACAGATAGAAGGAGAAGACTGAATGAGGCTCAGATAGAAGGACGTTGAATTGAAAATGTAAAAAAAAAATATGAATGAACGTGATATAAAAAACCTCCAAAAACGAATGAATGAACGTGAAGTAGTGCACTGTTAAACAAAAAAACTATGAATGTGAACTAGTACATTTTTTTTAATGAACTTGTTGTGGAGGCAAGACGAGAGATGACTGGTTGGAAGAAGTCCCTGTGTTGCGTGGAGGAACACTCAAACGCGGATACACACGAGTGAGCAGGTAAACCACGCAATTGATCTGAGAACGCTCCCAAAAAGGAGTTGAGACTTCCACCAGGAAATCCGCGTTCTCACACACACACACAGACAGGTAGATAAGCTGCTCCGGAGAGCGGGAGTACGCATGTGAGATGAGATGAGATGGAACCGGGACCGAGTTGACATGAACTCAATGTCTGGTGCTGACGTGGACCTTTTTCCTGCTTAAATACAATTCCGGTGCCTCGTGACCTCACGTGACCTGGTGCGTGTGACAGTACCCCCCCCTCCAGGACCGGCACCAGACGGACCCGGCTGAGAGGATACCCGACAACGGTAGTCCTGGATGTGAGTCGGGTCCATGAACAACCATCCGGGAACCCACGACCGCTCCTCCGGGCTGTTACCTTCCCAGTCTACAAGGTACTGGGTGCCCCGACCACGGGGTCAGGGACAGGGTCTCAACCTCTGGCTCTTGGTGTTCGAACACCGGAGGCTGATACCCATAGCATACCTCAATGCTTAACCCTGTGGCAGAGGAGGTGTGGAGATTGTTGGACAGTTCTGATAAGAGGTAGCGAGCCCAGGAGTGCTGATGCTCCGCAGCGAAGCATCGGAGGAAGCACTCCAGTTGTTGATTGGCCCGCTCCGTCTGGCCGTTAGTCTGAGGGTGGTAGCCGGAGGAGAGACTGGAGGTGGTGTCGACCAGACGGCAGAAGGCCTGTCAGAACTTAGCCATGAACTGGGGCCCTCTGTCTGAGACGATGTCCTTGGAGAACCCATGCAAGCGGACTACGTGCTCTAGAATTGGTTTTAGCTTAGCATGCACCAGGTGCATGGCCTTGGAGAAACAATCCACAATGGTGAGGATGGTATTTTTTCCATCGGAATCAGGGAGACCCATGATGAAATCAACAGAGAGATGAGACCACGGGCGCCGAGGAACAGGAAGTGGCTGGAGCATCCCCGTAGTGGGTGATTTACTGGATTTAGCGCGAGCGCAGGTAGCGCACGCTTGTACGTATTCCTTTATGTCTTTATTCATCTCCCTCCACCAGAAGGCCCTGGAAATGGAAGCGATGGTCCGTGCGATCCCGGGGTGGAATCGTGACCCCAGTGGAGAACTTCTTTATGCAGGTCAGCAGGCACGTTAAGCCATCCAGTGGGAGTTTCCGGAGGAGGTGGATCCTGACCGTGACCTTGCCGGACTCTCTCTTCTAACCCCCAACGGATCGGAGCCAGGATGATATGTGGAGGCAGGACAGGCGCGAGGTCCGTGTCTGCAGTGTCCTTTTGGTGTTGGCGCGAGAGAGCATCAGCCTTGTTTTTGGTGTTTTTGAGCCGGGTCTATAGGAGAAATGGAAGTGGAAGTGTTCAAAGAACAATGCCCACCGCGCCTGCCTGGGTTTGAGCTGTTTGGCTTGTTGTATAACAGTGAGGTTCTAATGGTTGGTCCAGACTGTGAATGGGTCTCCGCCGCCCTAGAGCCAGTGATGCCATTCTTCCAGAGCCCACTTGATGGCCAACAGCTCACGGCCCCCCACCCCGTAGCGCTGCTGCGTGGGATTAAATTTTCTAGAAAAGAAAATACAGGGATGTAGTTTCTGGTCTGGACCACGTTGTGAGAGAACGGCTCCTACGGCCACATCGGAGGCGGGTATGAATAGGCTATGTCGTGGCCAGACTTCAGGGCCGCCGTGGCCCACTCTGCTGCCTGCCCTGTGAGGAGAGAGGTGCGGAGGACGATCGCTCTGAAGCCAGGTCATCACAATCTGCCTGCAGGGTGGCGATATCCGCACGGAGAGCCACGTTCTCCGCCCGGAGGCTATCAGCCTCGGTACGGAGACCGGCGACCTCCGCACAAAGATTCGCCACTTCCTGCTTGAGATTGATGATTTCCACGGCTTGCAGATTAATCGCCCCCCACAGACGCTCGAATTCTGCTGGGACCACTTCGGGACCAGACATTCTGTCACGGAGGCAAGACGAGAGATGACTGGTTGGAAGAAGTCCCTGTGTTGCGTGGAGGAAAACTCAAACGCGGATACACCCGAGTGAGCAGGTAAACCATGCAGTTGATCTGAGAATGCTCCCAAAAAGGAGTTGAGACTTCCACCAGAAAATCTGTGTTCTCACACACACACAGACAGGTAGATAAGCTGCTCTGGAGAGCGGGAGTACTCACGTAAGATGAGTTCGAACCGGGACCGAGTTGACATGAACTCAATGTCTGGTGCTGACATGTACCTTTTTCCTGCTTAAATACTTGCGTCAGCCAATTCCGGTGCCTCATGACCTCACGTGACCTGGTGCGTGTGACAGAACTAAAGTTTGAACTAGTTCTTTTTCAGTGTGAACTGGCACAACACTGACAATGTTGTTCTAAAGGAGGCAGTTGCTGACAGTTTCTGGCAACTGATTATCTGCTTTCCTGAATATAACATTTTCAGTACAGAACTACCGTTATAAAGCACATGGCAACATGTTTACACTCAAACATTCACCAGACCTGTTGCCATGGACAGAGTGGAGTAATTCCACTTGTTCATTGTTTGGCCCTACCACCCACAATTAATACACACTTGTTTCTTTTACTTCTGAGAGACAATGACAATTTCTTGACAATGACAGCATGGGTAAATGTTCTGTTTGTGGTTTTAAGTGAGCAAATACATATTAACACAGCAGTATCATCTGTATGTGTGAAAAAGTACTGACAAAGTGAAAGCAGAAGTCATGATACCGTAATACCTCTTCCCTTTTTTTAAAGCAGATTTCCGCAAAAGGTTTCACTCATTTCCATTTCTTAACATGTGTTTGTTTTTCTGATTATGCGCATGTTCTCTTGTTGGGGTTGCTATAGTGCAGTGTGATATAATTTGAGTCTTGAAATCAAGTGATGCGTTACACATTTGTGCAGTCGTTCATTTGCTCAGTCACTGCGACAAGCGGTCTAGGTGTACTTTGATGTGACTGAATTATTTTTTGACAAACCTGTTTTAGATAAAGTGCTAATCAAAAGGGTGAAACCAGGGTTTCCTGTGCGTTGAACTGGGTAAGTCTAACTTTTATAATTGAATAATAAGAAATGAATTGCATTTAAAGTTTCATTTAACATGGAACTGAACAGTTAATTTCAGTGAAGTCACCCAAAGAAAGGGATAAAGAGTAAAGTAAGTAAATTTGGTCTTCCATGTAAAAAAAGTTGGTTGTTCCTAGTTAGCTAGCATGTTACTTTATCCTTCTTTTGCCAGCAAGTATCAGTAACAGCGTTTCTAACCAGAGAATAATACAAAGACACTTACCTGAGAAAAAAACCCCAAAAACCTTTGCAAATATTTGAAGCCAACTAGCATTTACATGTAAGTTGCAAAGGGAATAAAACACAGGTTGTGTATGTTAAAGCATGGAGAAGACCGTTATGGTGTGATGGTCTTTGGTTGCTTTGTTGGTGAAGTTTTAGTGGTGTATTTATTTATTTATTTTACCACTTATGTGCCTCTATTTCTTAGAGCCATCCTGTTTCTTCAGAATCCTCACTAGCTGGGCAAGATAATGACCAAAACAGTGTTGGACAACTTAAAATAATGTCTCTATTTAATCATGCTCAATCTAAACCTCCAGAACTGTGGCCCACACATACCTATATTGTGTAACATTCATGTGAGGCTACAGTGTAAAAAAGCACTAAATGAGAGTGGACTTCAGCTCTACTTGCTCCTGTATGCACCAAAATCTGCATATTTGCACATTAATTGGACATTGTTATGAATTAATCTTTGTTTGTCTATTTTTTAAAATATGTATTCTTGCATACATTTTATAACTCTTGTTTCGGGTATGTTGTCATGTCTGTTTCAGTATTAATTTAGGGGAATTCCACAAGCAAAGTTTGCTGAAATTTGCCTCACAAGTGGGCTGCCTAGGAGAGTCCCAATGTCCAACAATCTGTAAAACACATGTTAAATCTGTGTCTGCAAGTCATGGTAAAAACAGAGATTTAGATCTCTGTATTAGTCTCTAAACATGGGGTAGTTTACACAGAACAAACTGAACGTACTGAAAGAAACTACGGCACTGGGCGATTTCTTACTGAAATGGATTGATAGAATATTTGGCAAGGGTTGAATTTTTTGAGGATTTCAGGATTCAGAGGTAATTAGTTCTATAGTAATGAGACTGAAATGTTAAACTGTCCAATGTTAAAATAATGCCCATCTCTAAGTTTCCAGCTATACATAAGTGGTACCATGTATCTAAACTACAGTCTCCAACACTTGTTACATCCCACAGATGTGATATGCAGCTAATCCCAATGGAGGAAAAAACTTGGGATAATGGAAACAAACTATGGCAGTAACATTATTGGTAAGTTATTGGTGTACAAAATACAGTGTGAATTTCTAGAATTCTCTTTGTGTCCCTTGCCGTGTGTTTACATGCTCAACATTAATATGTTCATTATTGGATTTCAGCAGTTATCCACATAATGTTACCCCATAAACATCATACTCCAAACTATCCAAGATCTTAGTCAAAAAAGCTGCTAAAAAGATAGTTCAGTAATCAGGTGTTTCCTTAATATAAATTGACACAACCCTTGATGTTAGAATTTTGTGCCATTCTAAGGCGTATAAACTCCTAGGGGCAGCTGGTGGCCTAGTGGTTAGGGTGTCTGCCCTGTGATCAGTTGTGGGTTCAATTCCCAAGACTGCTAAGCAGCTCTGAGGTACCCTGAGCAAGGTACCGTCCCCACACACTGCTCCCTGGGTGCTGTGTTCCTAGCTGCATGGGCTGAATGGGTTAAACGCAGAAGAATAATTTTGTGCTGTGGTTTGTTCGCGTGTGACAGAATAGTCACTTTCACTAATGTTTTCACTTTCACTAAAAACTGGGCATTCAATCTCATGTGTTACGGCTGGGGTCCTAACAGTGGATGACCGCTAGGGGTCACCCTTAGTTAAGTTTGTTTTGTGTTTAGGTGTTGGCTTTTATTTTGACATGTTCTTGGTTTAGTCACAGCTGGTGTTTAGTTATTATCACAGTCAGGTGTTTTGGGTTTGAGTTTAGTGTTTCTGTTTGTTTATTGGTTCTTTTGGGTTCTAGGTTTTGTATATAGGGGTTTTGTTTCAGTTCATGGTGGTGGGTTCACCGTTGCGCTTACCGTGGGTTATTTGCGAGTTATAGTAATTGAAGGAAACTGTATTGGCCCTCGTGCCTATTTCTTTGAGTTTTGGTGAAATAAAAGAGAAACTTTAAAGGATGTCAGCGTGCCCTTGCTTCGCCTGCATCACCGAGTGGACCCACGGTGTGACAGATGAACCCACCAAAACAAAGAGGCACAGAGGGTGGAGGAACGAGCCCCTGGCACCGTACGAGGTCCCAGATGATGAAGAGTTCGTCTGGGATGGTGAAAGATGGGTACCCGCACCTAGGGAGCTCGTTGTGGGAGTCGCTACGGCCTCCCTGCTAAAGGTGAGTGGGATTGATGGGACCTTGGCCTGGGGGGAGCCAACGAGAGCGAGCCACTACACGACAAGGGAATTCCAGTGCGGATGGAGTTGGAGGGCGAGGACGAGGAGGATGTTAACAGCTGAGGGGGCTGGTGGGACGATGGCCAGCCTATTGTCGACCCGGCGGTGTTTGCAGATCCTCTCGCCCTCGCTCCGGCCGTGGGAGTATCCGCTCTGAGGCCCGCGATTAAGTGAGACGGTCCTCCCGCGGCTCGCAGGAGTAGGACGTGAGGCGGATCGCAACGCTGTCGTCTCAGGCCTGTCCGCCAGCTGCCCTAGCAGCCTGTGCGCTCCTCCGGGGTACATCCGCCGGGGCTCGTTCCAGGCTCGCCTCGTTCAGTGAGCCCTGGACTGGGTCCACTCCCCTTACCCGCCGTCACCGAGTGCCTCCCACGAGCTCCCGAAGCCGCGACCCGCCGGCTACGAGCTCCTGAAGCCGCGCCCTGCCTCCGGGGATTCCCTATCCTGGCGCCCCGCCTCCGGGGATTCCCAGTCCTGGCGTCACGCCTCCGGGGATTCCTAGTCCCGGCGCCACGGGCCTTAAAGCCCTCTGTCCCGGAGCTCCTAGCCCCGAAGCCGGTTCCGCACTTGCAGCGCCCCCCGAAGCCGGATCCGCGCTTGCATCGCCCCCCGAAGCCGGCTCCGCACCTGCAGGGCCCCCCTGTTCCAGTTCCTAAGGGCGCCTGTTCCAGTTCCTGAGGCGCCTGTTCCAGTTCCTGAGGCGCCTGTTCCAGCTCCTGAGGCGCCTGTTCCAGCTCCTGAGGGTCCTGTTCCCGTTCCCGAGGCTCCGGAGGACCTTGTGGACCCAGCGCCCGTTCCCAAGGTTCCGGAGGCCCCTGCGGACCCAGCGCCCGTTCCCAAGGTTCCGGAGGCCCCTGCGGACCCAGTGACTGTTCCAGAGGCTCTGAAGGCCCCTGCGGACCCAGCGCCCATTCCTGAGGCTGCGGAGGCCCCTGCAGACCCTGCGCCCGTTCCCGAGGTTCCGGAGGCGCCTGCTTCCGTTCCTGAGGTTCCGGAGGCCCTTGTGGACCCTGCACCCGTTCCTGATGGGACGGACTTTAGGGAGGGAGGACTCTGTTTATTTTTTTGGGGGGGTAGTGGGGATCCTCTCGGGGGCGACGGGCCCTGGACAGCCCTGGGAAGGGCCCTTGAGAGGAGCCCTCTGTTATGGGTCCTCTCGAGTGCGACACCTGCAGGAGGGACGACTGCAGGGGGCGAGCCCTGGACAGCCCTGGGAAGGGCCCTCGAGAGGAGCCCTCTTGTTTTCCTCCTCCGCCCCCCTTTTTCTTTTTTTTGTGTGGGCCTGTTGGCCTTTTTGGGCGCCCCGGGGTGGCACCGTTGAGCGGGGGGTACTGTTACGGCTGGGGTCCTAACAGTGTGTGACCGCTAGGGGTCACCCTTAGTTAAGTTTGTTTTGTGTTTAGGTGTAGGCTTTTATTTTGACATGTTCTTGGTTTAGTCACAGCTGGTCTTTAGTTATTATCACAGTCAGGTGTTTTGGGTTTGAGTTAAGTGTTTCTGTTTGTTTATTGGTTCTTTTGGGTTGTAGGTTTTGTATATAGGGGTTTTGTTTCAGTTCATGGTTGTGGGTTCACCGTTGCGAATACCGTGGGTTTGTTTGTGAGTGTATAGTAATTAAAGAAAACTGTACTGGCCCTCGTGCCTATTTCTTTGAGTTTGTAAATAAAGGAAAAACATTAAAGGATGTCAGCGTGCTCTTGCTTCGCCTGCATCACCGAGTGGACCCTCGGTGTAACAAATGCACAGGGAGCTGTCCACACATTTCTTATTTCTTATTTGCACTGTTTTGTCTATATGGTTGAGATGACTGTAAAGTTCACTTTTACTTTGACTTGGAGTGCATATCGTAAGTCATACAGCGATCACAATATTTAGCTAACAGAAACACAACATGGCATTTTGTCCATACTATGGTGTTCTAAAATCAACCGATCAGTCCACAGACTCAAAGCTGACATCCTTAACCTCTTTGTTAGCACTGAGGTTTGGCAGCACATGCTGTCTTTCATCACCCGCGATCTGACACACCACACACTACACATCTCTCATGAGAAAACTACCTGGCCTACAGATGTAGAACTTTCCCAGGCTCTTTCACAGCTATCCAGCACCACCCCTTTTAGCCCACTCCAGATGTGTCTCCTCCTCATCTTTCTGCTTTACCGCTGAACCCCCTCTCCAACACACACACACACACGCACACACACACACACACAAAGGGGAGTGCTAATGGGGGCCAGCTGGCCTAGCTCAACATAAGCCCTTATCTGCAGAGGAATCTTCCCAAAATGGCTGGCCATTTGCTCTAAAAGGCATTTTATAAATATGTTTGTCATTCTAACTGGAATTGCCGGTGTCATCTGGACCAGCGACCAGTAAATTGATGATCCGTCCACATGCCTGAACGGCTAAGAACAAAAATCCCTCCCCCTCGTTTTCTCCTCTTCCACTCTGGGAGGGGGCCTGACAAGGTCTAATTCACGCTCTGGTTTTTGAATAAAAAAATAAATAACTTTTTTTTTTTTTAAATCTTCTATTTGTGTTTATTGTATGTATTCCAACATTACATTGTGTTTTCATGTTGGAATAAAACAGCCAAAGTAAATAGTTTTAAACAATGTTCTTGGCAGCCCAAGACTCTGTGCACAGTTCTGTAAGTTTATATGGCTTTTTACAGTCAAAAAATTACAGATTATAAGGCTTACAGTGCAATTAATTTCAAAATATATCACTAGAATTATACACTATTTTATATATATTATATATATATATATATACACACATACATATATAAGTGATGCTTCATATATGTGATATGCTGTACTTACTGTACAGTACAAACCAGCATGTACCATAAACCAATCACATTTTAGTCTCGTTCAAAAATGCATGATTTTACCTTTAATTAAAGTAAGACTGAGAGTCTATAATCATCTATACTAATTTACAACTTTATATCTGGTGCTTCCTGAGCATGAGACTGTGTTTGAGAGCCATTTTCTTCGAAAAGCCTCAGCTAATGTCACTTGCCCTCCTCCTTTGCTTTAGCAGGCTCATAGGGCACTAAATTGGATGCAGCTTTGGAGGAGAACCTAATAATGAAATCTCAGGTTGTTAGTGGAGTTGGTACAAGAAAAAAGTAGGAGGGGCCTCTCTGCAGAAGCTCTGAGTATCCAGGGCCATATAATCCCACATGAAATGCATTTTTTAACCTACAAGTTGATGGTGGGTGACGCTACCCAGGGTGAGGTGGGTTCAGTGCAGGGTCACTCAGACTCAGGCGAGAGGCCTATCAAGCCTTTCACCAATAATTAGCGAGCAGAGTCCAAGGGGGTTGGATTGGGGATTTGAGGTTGGAGCTTAAAATATTTGTCCAAAACCAATAGGAGCCGAAAACACATGCTGACCATGTTCAAACCTTACGTTTGGTTTCTATCTCCTACCTTTTGGTAAGATTTATTGTTCCACTCTGATTTCGCAAATATAACCGGCTGTAAAAGAGTCTAGAACCGGTGTTTACCCTCAGAACTCAGAGTGTATCAGTAAACTCTGATCTCAGTAAATATAAACAGTGTAA
>JBBPCY010072743.1:0-10807 GCA_037974405.1 Brachyalestes nurse
AGTGAGTGAGTGAGTGAGTGAGTGAGTGAGTGAGTGAGTGAGTGAGTGAGTGAGTGAGTGAGAGAGAGAGAGAGAGAATGAAGCATGAACATTTTGACAAAGTGTGTTGCAATAAAAGAAAAACAAAGAAAGCAAGCCACAAGAGACAGTTTGGTGGGGGAAAGAGAGAGAGGGAGGAGAAATTAATGAAGGAAAAGGCAGAGAGAGAGAAGCTCAGGGAGCCGTGTAGGGGAGCTGTATTGTGTGTTGTGGTGTGGGTGTGAGAGAGTGGGTGAGTATGAATAAGAATGAGGAGCAGAAAACACATTTCTCTCCTTCTACAAATCATATATGACCCCACACACTTCATGCATGTAAACCTCAACACTGACAACCAGAGTACACATTAGTGTACTCTATCCTGGGTGTGTAGGTATGTGTCAGTGTGTGTTTGAAGTAATGAGTGTAAACAGTTTTCTGCATGGGCAGAGTTGTCCAGCGTGTCCTGGGTGTTTACTCACTTCTCCAGCTCGTCCTGGGTGTGGGCGAAGGTGCAGTTGGCTCCGCGTGGGCAGCTCCCCTGCTGACGGAGGTCTCTGCACATGCTGGTCTTATACTTGCTGTTGGGCTGAGTCTAGGACAAAGGGACACACACACACACACACCTTTAGTTCAAAAAGATAAGCAAGACAGATACATCAGGACAGAATAATTACAGTATAGACACACACATTTTGCACAGGCAGTCTTTTTTTTTTCTTAAATAAAATGCATATTTCATGAGCCAAAACAACCTGTGAAGTTTGGAATCAGAGCTGTGTAAACCCAAAATGTTTAAACAAATCTTAGATTTTTTTTATTAAAACAAAAGAAAAACAACACTTCTATATCTTAAGTCAACCCTTGGGAATTAGGGTCTATCTATAATACAGTTTTTAGTGTTTAGGCGTGATTGTACTGCACTACCTGAAAGGCTTCGTGGCTCTTTTTGCTGAAGTTCTGGATGAATTCAACCAGACCATGAACCACAAGCTTGACTGCTAGCATGACACTCTCCAGTTCCTTCCAGAACGGGGCAGCTGCGTCTAAACACACAAATAAGTAAAATTAATCAACATATCTAAATAAATGTTAGGGGTGGTAGTAGTCTAGTGGGTAAAACACTAGCCTGTGAACCCGATGACCAAAAAGTCACAGGTTCAAACCCCCCTTACTTTCTACAACTGTGTTACAGAGCAAGACACTTAACCCTCAGTTGCTCCAGATTACAGTTCCTGTAACTAATGATTGTAAGTAGCTCTGGATAAGTGTCAGTCAAACACCACTTTATAAATGACAAACAAAATTAAATTTCTAATCCCCCGAAAGTAATGTGAGGGACATATGCCACCTGCTGCTTTTTGCCTGCCGTAACCGGCAGAGCGAGCTCACGTCACAAGGCTCACATAGAAACTCTCTCTATCTCTATATGTTTGAGGCAACTCACACACAAAAATTCAAACTTTAAACAATCGATACATTCGTAATTGGGGCGGGTGGGGGCATAACACACATGTCAAGAGTAGGAACCTTGCCTTTATTTTAAATAGCCTCGGAGGCGAAGCAGCGGCAGGAAAAATGGATTGAATGAAGAATAAAATGTAAGAACAACCACACTAACGATGCAAAACTAGGTTAGTTTGTGTAAGTTCTGCAGCTTTTCTGTGTGTGCATACACAAACTCACCTGGGTTATGGTCAATACCGGCCAGCAGCTCTAGTGGAGCTCGTAAGCTGTTGAGGTTAGCCGGGTCGCCTGTTCTCTGCAGAACTATGGTCAGTTCTTGAACACTTTTTGCAAAGGATTCTGGGGACTGCAGCTGGCATAATCAAGAGAAAGTAAAAGAAGTCTGGATTCATATGCTAATATATGCACTTTATTAAACACACACCTTTCATACTTATGGTTGATATTCTAACAAAGCTTCATCACTGAAATGGGCATGGGATTTATAATTAAAATGTTACACAATGTTAAAGGTAGCTGTTTTTTTTTAACTGTTAATGAGGTGTAAGGTTCTACTATGACACTACAGTAGTTGGTGTTCTCAGACTAACAAAACTCATTGATGAGATCAGGTGAGAGAAAGGGTTCTCCCACTCAGAATCTGCCCTATGAGTAATCATCATTGACACCAACCACAAACACTAAAATGTAGAGAGAATGTGGAGGATGTGGGATAGAAGAAAAAATGGAAGTGCTTTAAAGCCCAGAGGAGGACATGAGCAATTGTCATTATGGTAAAACAAAGCCACAAAACTGACTTGGGAACAAAGCAGGCTTCAAAGGAGGCTTAACGAACCTTGACAGGTTAAATGAGTCATCAGCCACCACTAAATACGCAGCTTACTAACTTGATAATGGTTCTGAATTGTGTAGGAGTGCTTATAGATAAAGGAGAATGCCTGAAAAGAGGTGGGCAGTACCTTGTCTATGATTGATTGCATGTGGGATTTGTGGACGAGGTCCCCGTACAGGAGGGATGACCACTGCTCTGGAGAGATACGAAGCCCCGCCTCCATGGCAATGTGAACAATCTGAGCATCGTGTTCACGTCGCAGAGCCTCGTATGTCCGGAACTCCTCTTTCAGCTGCATTAGAGAGGAGTCTTCATCGCGCTTCGTCACCTGAGGGAGAGGAAAATAATTTTAAGGGTTTAACCCCTTTACCCTGAATGTAACTCATCAGACAACACATTTCCAATGTCTAAAGTCTGCTTCTTTAGTTACACTATTTGGATAAAAGAATTAGGACACCTGACCATTATATCAACAGGAACTTTAATGACATTGTATTCCTACACATAGACTTTCATATGGAGCTGTTCCCCCATTTGCCACTTTAACAGCTTCCACTCTTCTTGGAAGGCTTGCCTCAAACTTTGTTTCTGTGGGAATTTGTGTTCATTCATTCTGTAGAGCATTTATGAGGTCAGGCACTGATAGAGAAGGTCTGACTCGCATTCTCTGTTCCAGTTCATCCCAAAGGTGTTGGATGGGGTTGAGGTCAGGGCTCTGTGTGGGCCAGTTAAGTTCTTCCACACAGAACTCCTCCAGTCATGTCTTTATGGAGCTTGTTTTGTGCACTGGGGTACAGACATGCTGGAGCTACTACGCTAATGTACCACTGAACACTTGAAGCTGTACTCAGGATCGATCCTGGGCTTGATTGGAATGGGATCAATAATTCTGGTTTGTTTTCCAACAGGGGAGTTTTTGTAGCTTGATTGCACAATTCTATATGATGCCATATAGTAGATAGATTAATCCCTGAATGATTAACTAATCAAACAAAATAAAGAGAGCAACAATATGCTCTTGACTATTACTGCCATGTTTTTTCCATTGAGTGTGAACACTAAGTGATAACTAGCAGTTACTGGATTTTGAAACCTTTTTTTTTTTTTACGTTCACTATGAATTTAGAAGACGGGAAAACTAAAGTTGAAGTCTGCGTCAATCAGGAACACCAGTTTTCTATCTTTATGTTGAGCAAAAATGACATAGAATATTACTATAACATCAAACATCAGGCTAGGCTGAAATCAATCATAAATGTTTTACTGTTCAACTGTACTGTACATGGCACAGAACTCAGTGTGCTTCAGTGTCTCAGACTATAAAAACTCATTTCTGAGATCAGGTGAGAGAATCAGATGTTCTCCCACTCAGAATCTGCCCTATGAGTAATCATCACAGACACCAAACACACACATGTTCTTACACCAGCCAATACAATAATAATAAATTACGTAGTGTATTTCTCAAACCCCAGGGTGCAGGCCCATGACACACGAAGCTTGTGTACACATAGGCAACGTTCTCGAGGGGATCAGTCTACTTGAGGGTCCGCCACATGAACAGCTTCACCCACCCACAGCCGTATAACCATCCCAACACTGGCACAGTTTAAGCCTCAGATAATGTTCACATTGCCTGAATAAGGGTGGGGTTTTCACAAGCAACCAACTACAAGGTCTGAAACAAGCAGCTGGAATGAATGTGTGAATGTGACTCGACATAAATTTCCTTTTAAAACGTTAATTCTGCAACATATTTGGAAGCCAAGTTTAAAATCAAGCCCAGTATAGGAGTAGCTTTACTGGAAAATAAGTGCCAATCTATGTTAAGAGCTGAATTTAGAAAATATCACCAAACTTGTTCTGACTGTAAAGTTATCCCTTAAATTAGCATCCAAAAGTGTCCTATTAGAATTTTCGTATTCTAACATTCTAAATTCACATTCAAATTTGACCTTATTTTATTAAAACTGGTAGGCTAGTGTGACAAAGACTAATAAGTCATGAACAAATGACTAACAAACAGAGAAACTTATGCTTATCACACTGGCTGAAGAATGAAAAAAGAATATTTGTGCTTGAGAAAGCTCAGAAAACTTATTGACCAGGAGATACTGAATGAATTTAAAGAGCATTTTATTATGATTAATATAGTATATTGGTTGAATTTAACATACCAAAAAACACCCATCAAAAATATGCATGTACAAACATTATTACATGTTAAATTAATTCAATAAATAAATGCTCTGAAATGCCATGTGTTCCAAGTAGGGAGGTCCTAACACTGCACTTATAAATTCAACAAAACATGGAATTTGACCAGGAGTATTTAACCTTTTGCATTCGACTGTGTGTAATGTAAAGAGCTAAACCAGTAAGACCCAATCAAGCAGATATAGAGCTCAGGTGCATCCTGGGACACGGGTGAACGTTCCTGACCTGCCAAGCATGCTGCAGTGACGGAATAAAGCAACAGGCAATTAACACTCACTTTCTAACAGTGATCAAAGAGCACAGTTTCATAACAGAGATCGAGTGACTTTGGCTTGTTGATTTGAGACATTGTGTTGTCATATCAAATTCACCTTATACTTACACAGAGCTTATAAAGGGTGCACTTTGGATCTAAGCAAGCTACATGATCAATATCATCTCTGCTATGTGCTGCAGTTCACTATTTATACCCATATGATGCACAGCAGTCCTACCAAATAAGATAAAAGCATTCACTGCTAGATTTTCAAGATTAACATAAGCAAAAGTGAAAGATGCTGCTTTTAACAGGTATTAACACTCCCACTGCAGGGGGCACTTCAACTGTGTGTGTGTGTGTGTGTGTGTGTGTGTGTGTGTGTGTGTGTGTGTGTGTACACGCGCGCGCACAGCGCAAAAAACACTGACAACTTGACTGTAAAACCAGCAGCACATGTAACTCAAATGTCCCTAGCGATGGTTGTGCTGTAAAAGGACATGTGTGAAGAACGGGGGCGTGTGAAAACATTTAGCATACGATAAAAGTGAAAAGTGCAGAGATAAGAACGAAACTTGGGTTTGACCGACATTTTGTTTGCCTGATAAAACTGATACGAAACTCATGTCTCAACTGATGCCTTGTTTATTCATGTAAGAAACTCAGTCAGAAATATGATGTAACTGTAAGAAACACTTGAGATCAAAGGTTAAGGTAATATATTTGAGCAGCTAGTTTCATATTTTGTATTTATATTGAGACTGAGTTTCTGATATGTGAGAAATAAATACGTCAATAAATATCAGTCAGCAAAGAGTTGACAAACTACTGGAACTGGATTCATTTCTGAATGATAGTTTTAATTAGGGCTGGGCAAGTTATTGTGTTGTGTTATTGTGTTAACGCATTACTTAATGACCACAATTATTTTATCGCGTATTAATACAGGTTTGGCGTTTTTGGGCTTGTGTGTGAGTGCAGCGCTCTACGTCTCTGCTGTTTTGGCAGGGGTCAGGCGTCCCCATTACTTTTGTCCATATTATGCTGCTATAATGGTTCTGCCCCCATCCTCTGAGGGAAACTTGTTTTTCTATAACAAGATAAAACGTGAATAACTTTTCACTTTTCACATTTGACATCTTCAATTTTGCACCTTACTATGGAGAGAAGGATCAGTAAGAGTATGAATAAGTAACAATTCTAACAACACCCCAGTCTAATTAGACATGATCAAACTGGAACAAACCTTAAAGCAGGAAGCTCGGTACAGGAGCTGCACCACATGGCCAATGCTGGTCTTAGACGCCTGAGGGAAGCGAGCTTCCAACTTCTGGACCACAAACAGGACCAGGACCTTCCGCGAAAGAGCAGAGCCATCCTCGAGAGCCAGCAGCACAAGCTTCAGAGCGTCTTCCTGCATCGCTGAAACACAAACACCACCCAGAGGATGGTGGTGAGAGCAATATTCTGGACCAGGGAAATGGGAGCATGCTTACTCCTGGTGTTCTCAGACTACAAAAACTCATTTTGGAGATCACGAGGGGAGTCCTCTCACTCAGAATCTGCCCTATGAGTAATCATCACTGACACCAAACGGTATTACACAGCCTGACCAAACAGTATTCCAGTCAAGTCATGCAGCCCAGTGCTTCTCAAAATCAACCCCGGAGGACATTGAATGATTCATGATCTGGATTTGGTGGTCACAGAAAAACGCTATTCTACTCATAGCATACAGCTCTGGAAAAAATAAGAGACCATTGCAATTTTGTTTTAAATCAGCATCTCTATGATTTCCTTTAAAATTATGCTTTAAACGACGATATTTTTACTTGGAAACTAGGAGAAATATTGCCATCAGTTCTTAAATACTAAGGCAAAGCTTTTCAGTTTAAAACCTGGCCCTCAAAAGAGGAGCAGCCTCAAATGTTTTTAATATTATAATAGAAGTGACAATATTACTAAATGAAAGACTTGAACATCACAGCACATGGCTTTCTGTTGTTTTCCTTGCCTCATCACATTTTTTGACTCGGAAAGGGCTTTTCTTTAATTGGCTCATTAGTCAGAATTGTAAAAGTTGTAATATCAGATTATGCAGGTTGGGAGTACTCCAGGGAGATGGTTTTGGAATCACAAGTTTTAAAAAAAAGTTCATAAAAACATAAAAATCTTAAACATGAGATCTTAATGAGACTCACCAGGCCCGAGGAACTGGCAACCTCGTGCCCTCACGGCGGCCCACAGGTTAGCAGAGAGCTGCTGGGGGTTCTGGTGCTGCAGGATGAGCTCCGTGACCGTCCGCTCCCCCAAAGACCGGGCCGCCCGCACCGCCCGCATGCGGCCCTCCTCTTCCACCAGCTGGCAATTCACCAGCGTCACCAGTTTCCTCTGCATGGGTCTGCTGAGGGTGCTTGGACTCAGAGCCGCCACACCTTACAAAAAGAGAATGTGGGAGAAAAATGATTGGTATCATTAGTATTATTACTATTCATATACTCTGTACACATTTAAAAATGTGCAGCATTCAAAGAGCAAGAATGGCTATAACTTTGAGATCTGGTTTAAAACCTTTAGGTGCTATTTATTGCCAATAACAAAAGCATGTTTCATTGCAACCATTTCTCACTCGTAGCTTATTGTGAAGAAAGATCTAAGTGCTGCTTCTAAATCTTCACTCCATTCCACATTAGAAGGGGATGTATTGTCATCATATTATTACTAGCTCATATTACTAGCGCTAATGAAGTTACCATGAATAACCGGCACAGTCCAGCTGTTTTGTGAAACATCCTTTATTTACATCACATGTATTCTCATTTTAAAAGTCTTCTCTGCTTTAGTGGTTAGTGCATAAATATGATGTGATGTGATGTTCATAAGTATTATTTAGACCCTGATTTCTAATTTATTTGATCATTTTCTACTTTTCTACTTCATTTTCTATATCATTTTCATGCTTTGCTTTGGACCAACAGGTTTGCTTAGCCTTAATAAACAGTAATAAAAGAAAGTGCAGACAAAAATGTGCCAATACAGAATGAGATGCTAATGTAACATTATAACTCACTTTGGAATTAAATTAATTATTTTGTAAGAAATCAGACGGTAGTAAACAATAATGAAAACAACTAAAGAGCATCTAAAGGTTAAGCTGAGGCTGACAGCCTGAGGGCCACTGCATCACTGAGTGCTGAATTCAGCATGAAGGCATGAATTCTGCAATGAACTGCAAGAGAAAAAAAAAACAGGGCTACGGGTTTTCTGTGCAGTAAAAGAGATTTGATTGGCCTAAAAAAGCCACTAAAACTCTCTTCTCAGTGAGTTTAGAAGTCCTGCAAATGTTTTGGGGTTATCTGAAGTTTTGCACCAATGCAGAACAAAAATACACTGGGGAGGTGTTTCTAATTTGCGAAGCATTTTGTACCAGGCTCCTAATAAATCTCTCTGCAGCAGCCAATACTCTCTGCAAGCTCTATCAGGAGGCGCTGCTAAATGAACTAAATCACTTATTTCTACAGATGCACAGAAAACTGGGCCGCCAGAGATGTTTCCATCCAAAAGAGAGAAGAAAAGAGGCCAAAAATGTTGACCGCAACAAATTAATAAAATAAGGGAATAATTAAATAAAAATGAGATCTCAATCCAACAGTTTAAAATAATAGAGCTCAAAACCAGTTTCCTGACAAACACTGTCCAGTAGAAGTACATAAATAATAGTTAGATAATTCAAATAAAAGTATATAATTATTTACGTATATAAGTATTTAAGAAAATGAAATGTAGGGCAGAACAATTCTTCTGGAGGACTCAAGAGTTATGCTGATGGAGTTGATCTGAGGACTGCAGGCTAATTCCCATTGTAAAAAAAATGTTTTAGTACTTTTAGTACCAGTAATTTAATTAGTATCTGAAATTAAAAGATCAACTGTGACAGGGCTACTGAAGTGCTAATTTTAAAAATAAGGTGGTTCTGAAGTGCTTAAGACTTCTTGGTGAATTCTGGACGTGTCGTGGCTGGCTGCAGCGAAGCCGCGTCTTCACCAGTCACCATCTCTGACGCACAAGCTCCAACCACACACAGTGGAAAACAGGAAATGCTCTGTTCTGCATACGGCCACTGAACCTCTACAACAAAAGGACGCTTAAAGTGTTCTCACTAGCAGAGAGAAGTGCATGTTTAACCACGCCCCCGCCCCCACCCCCACCCCCACCACACAAACCTACCTTTTCCTCCACTAATAGGTTTGAGGTAGAGAGCCAGCTCCTCCACACACGTTCTGCACACTTCATAATGCTCTGTCTCCTCAGCGCTGCCCACACACACACACTGGCCTTCAGGAACCTGTACAAATACACATTTTTAAATTCAATTAATCTTGCAAATTCAGCTAAGTGAACCAAAACTGTACTTTTAGCAAAACACACACACACACACACCATTAACTCCCACTAAAAACACAAAACACAATATTAAAAAAGTGAGTTACCTCAGTGAGCTAATAAGGCTTCCTGTGACTGGGTTCCTCACCACATATAGTCTTCCTTAAAATAAACGTTCTTAAATGGTTCTTGGCTGGACTGCATGATTTGAGGAAAAAGACTTAGTAACGCTCCAGTGAGTGATGCCACGCGGGTGTATTTTGTAACGTTCAGCAACCAACATTCAAATGCATTTTAAGTGCTGATGTAACAGTGTGACTTAATGGCGAATCGAGATTATAGATGATGTGTCATCACCTTTACACTTAAGTTTATGCTTTTTATTTTACATTTGACAGTGAATCCATATCTAAAAATCACATTAAGCAACAGACAGGTGGAGCGAGGACTGTGCAGGACACTCAAGAGCGCAACACACAGCAAAGAAACACTCGCTGTTTGATGAGCAACACTGTAACAAAGCTGTACATGCTCAACTATTAAGCAGAACTGACATGTGACAATGTGATGCTGCCAAACTATACTGTCAAGCTGATTTGGTTACACACCTTTATAAACCATTTTTATGTTTTGAAAGGTAAGTGTCATCACACGCGAACACAGCTTGAACAGCATGATATTCTTCTCTGTATTTAACCCATTCACCAAGTGAAGAAGAGGGCAGCCAGGAACACAGCGCCCGGGGAGCAGTGTGTGGGGACAGTATCTTACTCGAGGGGACCTCAGGCACTTAGCAGTCCTGGGAATCAAACCCACAACCTTCTGATCAAAGGGGCAACTCCCTAACCACCATCCGCCCCCCCCTTTATTGTCCCTCCCCTTTTTCATTCATATCTACTATGGTACTATTAACAGCAACCCCAATTTGTAACACAAAATAACACACAGTCGAACTTTAATGTGGGATGCTGGTGCATGAGCAAAAAAAAAACCCTCACGCAGCAACAGGTATAAAAAAAAAAATCCATCACTGAAGGAGATGAGGAGCCTCCTCTCACAATGCACATCCACACACCACCACCCACAAGCAGTTTAATAATACAAAGCCACCCACACAGGCACCACACAAGAATAGGGGACAAACTTTCCACCTAAAACCCCCTCCCACTCTCCCAGAATGCCCCTATTATTTCTCCCCACCATCGCCCTCCCACAAACCCCCTCAAGCACTAGGTATGAAACAGTCCCCTAACCACCATTCTGTACATTGGAAAGTTAGAAGAACTACAGGCCTCAAGTCATCTTGTGGTTCGCATCACGAGGAAAAAAGGAGTCCTGACCTAAGAATTGCTCATCTGTGGGCAAAATCATTTCGTTTTGGAAAAACCAAAAGCCCCTAATTAATCCTGCAGTGAAGCAATTGTTTTGGACAGCTCTCCCAAATATGATGATTGTCTGAATTAGCAGATTATAAAGCAGCAAAATGTGCACCTTACTCTAGATGGGCCATCAGACAAATTCAGGAGCTCACTGGTTAACCACTGGTGAGTCATATGTAAAAAAAAAAAAAAAAAAAAAAAAACAAAACAAAAAACAAACAACCCAGTTTGAATCCTTGTTTGAATACTTAAAAA
>JBBPCY010072744.1:0-31469 GCA_037974405.1 Brachyalestes nurse
ATCCGACGTTAGATCAGTTGCAGGTTCACTCATCTCTCTGTTCTGTCTGACTACAAGAAGTGAAACATTTTGCGCGGTCATTTCTCCTCTCTGCTGATCTCACCGTGATTTTGGCGAATTTGTATGAAGAAAAAAACCATAACTTCATTGTAACGCGCGTTACTGACAATGACTGAGTAAAATATTACCATTTTTTTTTCTGTAATGCCTTACATTACCGCGATATAGCCAAAAGCAGTGCATTACAGTAACCTCCCAACACTGTACAAAACAAGGTCCAAACACAGGATGGCCAGTCAGAACAGAGCTTGTTTACATATATCCGTCTTAAAGGCCCAGTTACACAACAATGTGTTTAATTCTAGTAGGTAGAGATAGGTTGGAAAATGGTGTATTTGGTACATAATCCCACATAGCATACAAAAAGTATGAAAAACAGCTGGCCTATACAGTATAGAAGGTATGGTGTGCCTCTCCTTGACCTTTTCTGCCTACCATTGATATTTCTGAGTGTATGTATAGGAAGTACTACCAGAGGACATCAGATAGCTATGTGAAAGAAATATTCTTTAACCGCGAGCTTCCTCTGAGCGGACCTTGGCCAAGTGACAAATTACCATTGATTCAGTAACAACAGAAGCCTTTTGTTAAAATTCCCCACCTTCTGAGAGAGAGAGAGAGAGAGAGAGAGAGAGAAAGAGAGAGATTGGAGCAGGTTTCCATCTTGTTATTTTTCCAGACATAAAAATTTCATGATGAAATAAAGCAGCCCATGGTTGGTCCAGGGGATGGACCGTTTGCTAGACTTGGCTCGTCTGGTCAAAGAACTTTAACGACTGCATGAGCACAAACAATATCATTAGACTGATTATTGGGAGTGGAAAGAGCAAACTAAAGGGAAATTCCACCTAATTTTAAATTTTGAGATCAGGGTGGGCTTGTTGGGAAACAGTTCTTTGTAGTGACTTGGATTTCTTCACAGTGGTAACATGTAGCTAAAGGCACTTTTGAAACAAGCAACCCCCTCTACAGTGCCATCTCAAAAGAATTTCCAAGTGATTCTGAGATAGATTTGCATGTGTAAACGAAATCATACAGAGGCGGCTTGATGTAAGATGGTTCACTGTCATTTTTTACAGTGGTGGTGAATGGAACCAGATGTCTCCCACACAAATATATGAGTTTTATTTACTGTCGAACCTCTGTGAACCTACACATGTCTTCCGAGTGTTTATATAGAATGTTGATGGTAAAATAATAAATCTGAGCCAAATCAGTTTCCTTCAGGGACTATTTTGCCTCACGACACCCAGCATGTGAATAAGTTTAGTTTTACGCCAAAACTCTGGTAAAACAATGTCTCAGGCATCAGACAGCACATTCATAACCATTTCATCTAATGACCTTCTGTGAGGGAGCTTTTAGAGGCAGACGCCTGAACAGTCGAGTGGGAGGAACTGATCTTCTAGTAAAGTAGCTAATGTTACTGTTAAAATGTTGAATATATCTCATCTGTATTCATAAGCCTGAGGATTGCCAATGTAGGATTGCCAATGTTCATTTTTTACATATTGCGCAACAGCGAGATCCAACAACACAATCTGCTTGGTTGGTTCTACCCTTCGTGTTCATATTTGTGATGCATATTTTTTCCACACTAATTGTATTATTCAGCTGAGCACCAGTTGCTAGCAGAGATGGGGACTCGAGTCGCACTTAAGTCGCACAAAAAAAGACTTGTGACTTGACTTTAGACTTGCCCTCTATGACTTGAGACCTGACTCGGACTTGGGTGTTGTGACTCGTGAGTCATAACTCGTAAACCATGTTCATTTCATGGAATTATTTATTTACATCTCACACTATTTCCAACGACCCCTCGTTTACCATAATAACCCCCCGAAAAAAACGTTCACCTTGCCCTGGTGTCCCATTACTTTTGTCCGAGGTGAACGGTTTTCAGCTAACAAAGGTTTTCGAGGGGGTTGTTGGAAAGGTGTCACCGAGCTCTATCTAACTGTGATGTTTCACCTTTAGAGTGCAAGATATATTTTTCACATTTAACATTTAGATTTAAGATAATTTAAGGCAATTCCTCCATGTTGGTGAGGAAATATCGCAGCACGCAGTCCAGCCCCCCAGCCAATTGTAATGTCATGAGGCGTGGCCAATTAGCATCTTCTAAACATTTAGAGCTCAACATTTACGGCTCAAAAATCCCACATTAAGAGTTGCCATTTGTAAACATTGCCGCTCAAAACCTTGGGAATTGACTTGGACTCAAGCACAAAGACTTGAGACTTGATTTGGACTTGGTAAAAATGACTTGTGAACATCTCTGGTTGCTTGGTAATACACTACGAAACCAAACACCATAATTTTACCCCTTAAAATTAGCTCAATTTTACCTGTATGGGAAATTAAGGAATATTAAGGAAGATTAAGGGGTAAAACTACTAAATTTCCCCCTTTTTCAAATTTGCCCCATAAAATTTAAGATTAAGGGGTTTCACAATCTAATTTTAAGGTAAAATGAAGGGGTCGGTTTCACAAATTAACGGCCACTTAATTCAAATGAAGCGGTTAGGTGTCTTTTAGGGGTAAACCCCACATTTTAAGTGCTTTGTGTTTCATAGTGATAGCTGTCTCTACGCTGCAGCTGACCAGTAGTTTTCCATTTTAGTGTCCAGAACAGAAAACTTTTTAGGAACACCTCGGTCTGTTTGTTTAAACTCTGAAGAGGAGTGTGACAGCAGCCCCGCATCACAACCCCAACCTGTCGACCCCCTCAGTAAACGTTTTAGCAACAGTGGAAGGGCAAAATTTCTGTTAAACTAACTTGAGTTAGACTGAAAGAAATAGAAAGAATACACAGCATCAAATGAAACAGGCTGTGAGACGCTTTACAGACTGCCTGAACAAAACCACATTTAGGTAAATCTGATCCAAAACAAGCTGAGCTCGGCTCCACACTGCTGCACACTTTTACACCTCTGTCTGGAACAACAGCAGGAGCAGCTACTTTTTTGGTGAAATATTAAGTCTCATTTGGTCTTCTTTGCTTTTGTGTAGTCTTTATTGTGTAGATCTACCAAGGAAAAGCAGGAGAATACTGGAGGTTGTGCATTTTCACCAAGGAGCTGGAGGATTAATCATAGTGTTGATGTTAATGGTGATAATGCAGGATCTGTAGTGGTTAAATGCATGCTGGGTACCCTGATGGACGAAAAAACACAAAAAATCTGTTACAAAATATACAAAAGGCCTGTTTTAGGTTGGCACATGGTACAGTTGGATTTCAAACCTTGATCCTGGCAAAAAGACCTTACATCCAAGTTTCTGGGAGCTTCAGGAGATGCTTCATGCTTTTACAAGGTCACAAAGAAGAGCATCTTAAAAAAACACCTTACTGAAACATGCTCAGCTCTTGGCTGGCGTTCTGGGAAATCAGACATTATTGCTCTTTTCTTTATCACCATGACATCATCCGGAGACAAGCTACTTCTGATTAGGTGCGAGGCGGGCTGACGTGTTTATATAGTAAGTGGATATAAGCAGTATTTAATTGTTGTGTTAGGACAAAAGTTTTATTTGGAGCTTGCACGTCTCCTTCAGTTAAATTTTAATCAAGGTGACTCGGTGTGAAGGGCTCTAGAAGTGACTCATTAAATGTTGTCAGAATTACGGCCGCTGGCTTGTTTCACTGCATGTTTATAAATAGGCGATCCGTTCTCATGTGCTAGTGACAAACGAGGGCTGACAGGTCCAGCAGCAGAAGGCCTCTGTGGGGCACACAGCGGAATCACATTATGAAAGCAGAGTTTCAACCAACCAGTCTTTTTTTTTCTCTTCTTTCACGCTAGATCATGCGTTTCTTCACCACAGAGGATCTGGACTCAATTTTTCATCGGGGAAGTTCTTCTGCTTCCTAAAAGTGCTGGATTTCTCCACTCTCAGGATTGGGATGGACAGTAGTGGGTAAAGATTTCACAGACAATACTTGAAAAAAGGTATAATTTCATGGTTGATATGTAAACAAAGTCATTAGGAGCGAGTTTGGTGTGAAACAGTTCACTGTAGACAAACGTATCCATAGCCATTCAGAATCTAACTGTCCTCTCTCTTTCAATGGGTGGATAGTGTGGTCCTCCCTCTACCCCATCCCTCAGCATAACTGTCAGTTCTCTGTCTCTATTATGGTCCTCCTTCTCCCCAACCCTCAGTATTGCTGAATAGATTACAATAATATCTACAGCGTCCACCACCCAAATATTGTCATATCTGGTCAGTGGTGGTCATTATCCATTGATGTATCAGGTAGAGAGGCCTGATGGCAAAGGGTGTATCCCTATATAGTGCATCCACTTGATTGGTATTTCTGATAAAGTGGCCAGTGGATATAAACATGCTATGTGCTACTGTAGTATTATATTCCCCGTGTATTTCAGGACAAAGTATTTTCTGTTCTTAGGGTGAATATTGATTCCTAGAATCAGCGACGTTAGCCTCAGAGATCCAGTTCTAAAGTAAAGAAGCAGAATTTGGACTCTGAACACATCTTGGCTGATCGACCACATCCAGGGTCAATAAATTAAGTTTTGGCTGGACTATTCCTAAAAAGCTAAGGTGTAATAATGGAATGAATAGCGTGTGGTTGATCTATGTGCACTTGGCAGGATGTGAGAATTTTTAGTGGCTAAAACAATTACTGGCAAATAGTGGCCTGTTGTTTTATGACGTGGCACGGGCTTGCGTCCATAGACATAAAAGAGCCCAAGAATCAAACTGAAGGATGGACGTGACAGATAAATTTACCACTAAATTCACCAACAAATCTGGGCATGACCACACGTTAAAATGCCCGGGCCCTTGCTGGACCTTACCTTTAACCCCAGACCCCCACACACTCTATTTTTCCTCTTCTTCTCAAAGATTTTTTTATGAGCAGAACCAGAACAAATGTTTCATTGTTTGCAGGAAATGTCAGCCACGCGAGCCGCACTCTGGCACTGTAAAAAGGTGAAATAATTAAAGCAAGTTTGGCAATCAGAAGCGTAATTTCCTCCGGCACTCGGGCCAGGAAGATTGTAGGCGTCTGAAGAAGGTGAAGGTCAGAGAAGTCTACAAAGGACATGGTGGACCCTGGTGATATGTAACATTTTCTTTTGCTTTTTTAACTGCTAATTTAACAGTGGCTTTAAGTTATTCAGTTTAAAGCAAATGATAAAAACTCAGATAAAAATATACATATAAAAAATTCACATATTTGAAAGTATATAACACCCGGGGCAGCTGGTGGCCAAGTGGTTAGGACATTGGCCCTGTAATTAGGAAGTCATGGGTTCGAATCCCAAGATCCCATCTCTGAGGTACCCATGAGCAAGGTACCATCCCCCAACTGTGTTCCTGGCTGCTTCAGGAAGAATTATGTGCTGTGTACTGTGGTGTGTTCACGTATGACAAAATGGTCACTGTACATGCATGTATGAATGTAGAGTAACCTGGAGGTCCAAAAAGCCCCTTCAGGGTAAGACCCCCTGATCTTGACTATGGTTCTGAAATTCCATCTCTGCATTCCATGAGATTTATTCCCTCAGGAATTTTTGGGGGATTCTTTTTTTTTTTTGCTGTTGGACAAAAGTGAATTCATATGAGGATGTAGATTTAAAGTTGGGAAGGGTGCATCATTTTAAGAGAAGTGTAATAATTTATATTTCATACTTTGATGAATAACATTTTTTACAGAAAATCTGAGTCTGGCACTCTCTAGAAAAACTAAGTGATAAAATTCAAAGTGATAATATTCCCGGGCCAGGGGTCCTCTTACCCTGATATTGTAGATGTTCCTAAAAATACATTTTGTGATATAAAAACAGAACTGTCTGCTGCCTAACTTTATTTCCTCGAACTATGTAGACGTTCAAGTTTCGTCATCATCCTCCTTCTCTTGTACAAAATGAACTCACACAGATAGTTTAGCGTTACAGAAAATTGTCATTGCTCTTAAGAGGTGGAACTACTTTCTCTATCCCCATTTAGACATAACCATATTTATTGACTTCTGAATAGAGTGAAATTTCATTCCAGTACATTTAGGATAATTTCTACTGACCCGTTCATCATTAAATTAGTGCATAATTTCTATTGATCAATTTAACATATTGAGGAAAAAAGGGGTCTTTGGGTCTGCCAATCTGGAGAATCAGAAAAAAATGTTTGAAAAAAAAGTGTCAAAATGTGTCTTCATTATACAATAGGGAGGTGCTTTGTGAGGCGTGTCTGAATAAATCTAAATGACCATCAATTTAAATGAAAATTTTAGGTGGTTGAAAACATTTATAGGGGGCTAAAATAGGCCCAGCAACACCCCTGGCCTGAGACACATTTTGTTTCATTTTTGCCCCCAATATGGTGAGTGAATAAACAGCGTCCATGAAAATGTGCAGCAGCAAAGAACGAATAACTTCTTTACAAATGTAGAAAAATTAGTTGTGACTGCGGGTGCTGAAACCTTTGCATGTGACATTTATATAAAATGTTCAGTTGAAAGTGCTTGACAGGGCTTGGTATCACTGGCTGCCGTTCTGCAAAAACCTTGTATCTCCAAATTTTGTACAACAGCAAAAACCTTCTTAACTCATAATTAAAGCAAAAAAAAAATGCTTCAAGTCATTTTGGACTGTTTCATCCAAGTCAGTACCGACCCATTCATCATGTAATGCTGACACGATGTAAAGCTGGTCAGCTGGTGCTAGCACACTCTCCAGTTTGCCGGAACACACTTTGGAACAGTGGGCCTTTGTTTGCCGGTCGCCTCTGGAAGCCGACAACCACAGACAGAGGGAAGCTGTAAAAGTGGAATTCCTGTCCTCCTGTGAATGTTTTATTAGCCAGGCAAATAGGTTTACAGGGTCAGAACAACAGCCTCCCCCCGCCGCGAGGCCCATAGCCGTGTTACAGGCTAGTATAAATGTGTGGTTAATCAGCTTGTGGCTGGAGCGTCAAAATGCTAACACTGTATTGCGGCTGAGGAATGTACTGGTGGCTGATGCTAGCAAGTTGGAGATTTGGAGACTGTGTGGGCCTCACGTTTTCAAGACTGGCTCCAAATGACTCTCCAGTAAAAGTAATAGTTTCCTCACAGTGGCGGGGAATGGAACCAGACGTCTGCTTTTAAAAGCTCCCTCACAGAAAGTCATTAGATAAAATGGTTATAAATGCACTGCCTGATGCCTGAGACATTGTTTGAGAAAGTCATGGCCTAAAACTAAATCTGTTCATGGTGCAGAGGTACATGAAGGGCAATGTAAGGCCAAATAGTTCCCAAAGTTTAGTTTAGAAATTAATAGTTTAAACATCATTAACATTTCATATAAACACAGGGGGAATTTTGGAAATCTGGTGCACTTGCACTTTATCTCTGATAGACTTGCTTATGTGGTTTCAGACATTGATGAAACTGATGAAAGTACAGGATTTAATACAGCTTCTGCTATTTTTAGACCTTTACAGTGTGTTGCACATCAGCATACATCGGCATAGTGGTCAGGGATTTTGCCCTGAGACCAGAAGGTTGTGAGTTCAAATCTCTGGACTGCTAGTGTCATCACTGAGATACCCATGAGCAAGGTATTGTCCCCATACACTGCTCCCCAGGTGCCTCTCACTGGTGTCAGCCCCTTGCTTCACTTGGTGAATGGGTTAACTGCAGAGAAAGAATTTCACATTGTGTGCTGTGGTGTATTCACGTGTGACTATAAGGGGCCACTGTACTATATTATTTTGGAACTGCTTGGAAATTCCTTTGAGAATGTGCTGTAGATTGCTTTGCTTCTAAATGCAGTTTTAGTGTGTGAAGTGTCCGCAGCATATTTTTTGTGTGTGTAGACATCTTCGGTTGACAGCGAGGTGGTGAACGTCCAAGGTGCTGTGACGTGCTTATGGCACCAGCTTACATCACTGGCATCCTTCATGCAACGTCAGAATCAAAGGGTCTGGTGAGAGGAACTGCGCATTAATGTGGCTTGGCTTTTCCACACTAATATGTCACTGTCTGGATGAGGCTGCGGCAGCATTTGAAGGCGACATGTAGATCAGTGAGTGGTGAAAACCTAGATCACAGCCTGAACGCGCAGTGGGGATCTGCTTACATGTTCACATCCATCCTCTGCCACAAAGCTTTCGGAGCTCAGACCACCAGGCTGGGGGGCGGGGTGGGTAATCAGAGCCAACTGTGAGATCTTGCGTCAGGACGCCTTTCCGAAAGTTCTGTCCCTTGGTCTCAGCTCACGGACCCCATCATACTTCCCTGGTACGAGTAATTGGATATTTATTTCTGCTTCCTTTGGTCAGGACCACTTGATTGTCCTACAATTCGCTCTTTGAAACAGTAACTTAATAAAAGAATGAAATAACTTTCTCAACATTAGTGTGTAATACAGGAATAAATGTTTTTAATGTACTCACTAGCTGACAGGTGTTTTGTAATCATGTAGCAAAACATTTCAACAACAAAATATAAGACGAGAAATACAACATATGTATTACCTAATATTGGGCCAAACCACCCTTTGACACTGAGAAGGTAAAGTTACACTTATAGCTTAATTGTGTTTATATAATAAAGTATTACATTATTATCAATGATTTCTATATTATATACTATCTATATACACAGTACTGTACAAAGCCACAGCTCATTTCTTTATATTTTGCTTTGCAGATATACCCTGCTTACCTTCTGGTGCAAAAAAATGTATGTCTTTGGCATACTGGGTAGATTAAAATTAAATAAGTGTGAACAAATGTTTTACTGTGTGAGGCTGCAAAGTGCCTAAAGAAACAAGATGCCTAGATTAAAGATTAATCATCATTCAGCATCACCAACATAATAATCACTGGACTGTACTAATGACTGGTCTGTAATGTTCTGGACCTGTTTCCTCACTGGTTCATGCCTTAAGTTAGATAATTTATTTTTTTCAATACACACATGTCCATATTTATATTTTTAGATTATTTGGATAGTGTACTTTTTATATTGTACTGTTGTGTGTTATAGTTTTTATTCTATTGTTTTTGCGGCTCTTGCCTTTGTACTGTCCACTTTCTGTCATAACAATGCAAATTTCCCACTTGTGGGACTAATAAAGGTTTATCTTATCTCACGAATGCTTGAAATACAGAGGGAGCACTTGAGAGTTTGGATGGCATGATGACGTATTCATAGTGATCACCAGCAGTCAGGAAGGCTGTTATCCTCCTGAGCAAATTCTAATCATCATGGTGTAACTTAATTATTTGGACATTATCTATGTTACAAAGGATAAATGGCGAAGGGTAGAGATTTTTAACTTAAAAATAAGACATTGTTGACCCTATGATAATCTATTCATGGGCGGAGCTCACCATCTTTCTTTCTAGAAGTGACTGGTGATGAGAAGGGATTGATATAGCCAAGCTGAAGAGCCTTGGTAATGTACTCATTTAACAGTTTTTGTTCAGGCATGAACGGAGGATAAACAAGCCCAAGCCCCTTAGATAAAGAAGCACCAGGGAAGACTTCAATGGCACAATTGCTCACATGATGAGGTGTAGGTTTCTGAGCTTAGATAGGCAAAAAAATTTCTTAAAGGTCTGCATACTCAGGAGGAATGTCGATAGCATGATTTATGTTGGGAATTTCAAGGGATGTAGCATTGACATGAAATACTTAAGCAGTCATCTAAATATTCTTTCCCCACTTTTGCATCTCTTCTGTATATATATATATATATATATCATGGTTTTCCAACATGGCTCATCGATGGGCCAAAGTTTATCGCATCATATTCGGTTCTGCTGAGTATTCTGTAAGAACTGACCAGACGCAGTCTCAGTTGCACTTTGGAGTTTACTAATAAGAATATAGTCTATACATACAGACAGTACAAAGTCAGCATCAGGCAAACAGGCATGACAGAGGTGATCCAAAAATACAAACAAAATGGCAAAAGTCAAAAACTGTAAACAGTAAAACTTCACAAAAATCAGCATGAAAAAACTACAAAACTCACATAACCTTATCTCTGATTATTTTGACCTGTTGACCTGTGTTATTTTAAGTTGAGCTAAGTTATTGAAAGTGATTTTTGTCACAGTGTTTTACAGTGATTTTATCACTAACATTTCTAACAAACACTAAAACTCAAGTCACCCAGATATCCAAAATTTTTATATTAAATTAGAGGACTGTCCTAAACCCTATCCACAAGGCTGCTCCACCTTAATAAAGGGCTGGGTGAAGTTTTGGGGACATAATAAAGACGGTTTGTGGGAGGTTTTGGGGACATATTCATGGTAAATAATTCGGATGACTAATCTCAGTTAATTGATCACATTTGGGGTCAGTGGAACGCTGTGGACATCTGATTTTTCACCAAACCATCTCTTTAAGGCTCCACAAGCTTGCCTATGGGTTTATGTGCTTCGGTTCTTGGTTGATGTTTCTCTTTTTTTTGGGCAGGGAGCGAGGCTGTCTGGACAGTGAAATCTCTGTTGGCTGCACAAAGCCAGCACTGGCCTGCTGAGAAGTTGTCTTGGTAAGAGCAGGAATTTGTCCCCCAATCGCTTCGTCTTGCTGTCACTTTTTTTATCTTATGATCTGAAAGAAGGCAACATGGCAGCTCTGCTGAATGGAGTATCCGCGAAACCACAACATGTAGAAAACTTTTCACTGCAACAATCAATGGCCATCGTTTTTATGTTCTGGCTTGTTGATGCAGCATAGTTTGGATGGACGCCAGAAAATATATTTGAAAACAAAGAATAAAACACTATGAAAGAAGCTTCAAGCTGCTATAAGCTCCATGGCAGTTATTTATAATTTTGGGACTTTTATAGATTTTGGAATTTAGTGTTTATATATATATATATATATATATATATATGTGTGTGTGTATAAACCTGCTATAGAGAAATTAACAGGGACTGAAGGGACTTCGAGCACAGCTAGTGTAGGAGCCTTTTGCTTTGCAATGTTCCGCACAGTGGTGGACAAAGTACACAAATCACTGCCCTCTGTAAAAGTAGATGTCCTCTATTTATGTTTCCTCATGGTGCAATTGCACTTGCTGTTCACTCAATTATTTTTTATTGTCCCCAACACTTTTTGAAAGATGCGTACATTTCATCACCACCACTTTCATCAAATTTCATCTTCATCACTATTTAAAAGATTTTTAAATTTTATCCCTGATACATTTTGGGAAATATCACTAAATTTCAGCCCTAACTCTTTTTGAAAGACCGGTAAATTTCATCCCCAGGTTTTTGTTAAAAAAAATCTAAATTGGCCAAGTTTGGTGGGAAACCACCCTATCTGGCAACACATGCATATGACAGTGACAAAAATTTGCCAGTGGACATTTGGTTTACTTCAAGGTAAGTGTGCAGGGTATTTTTGCATAACCACCATCCTGATTTGACCACTATTTCAAACCTACTTTTTAATTGGACATAACATTAAGATGACTGCTGAAATTTTTAGTGCATGTGTAACCCTGTAGAAATTGCTGCACTATGCTAATCCAAGTTGATCTATTCCCTGGATTTTGATGAAATTTCACTTCATCTCAGCAGATGTGTTGGATACCAGGGCCAGTCTCCATCTTACTGCATCCCCAGGAAACACAAAGTACAAATACTGAATCGATCACAATCATTCTCTCCCTCTAGCCTGATAATTCTGGACTGTGGACATGAACAATGCAAAACCATAGAGGTCCTAATTCCCTCACCGCCACGCCCAGCCACTGAAAGGCTGGGTAGATTCAGGGCCTTATCGAAGTTATAGTCCACAGCTGTGGTTTGTGCCGTGCTGTGCTATGCTGCTGCCAACAAAAGTGAATGAGCAAAGCAAAGCTAGTCTGATCCACTTCACCCTGATGTTCTCCAGACTGTTTTGACTGCAGCCTGTCCAATCATTTTCGCTCTGAGACTGGCCGTGCTGGTGCACAGAAGCTTTCTGTGTTATCCACTGCATCAAGTATGTCTGTGACTCAGAGTCAGTTATTTGCAAATGTTAAGGTTCATCAGAGTTGGGAAGAAAACCTCAGCAAATCATAATGTGTTCTGTGTGGTTAATGAGAGTTCATTCATTTCACATTGTTTTTACTACTGAAAACCTTTGTAGTGGTGTACACCAGCTGGGAACTGTACAGTGTAAACCCCACAAACTTCTTTTCCTTTTTTTCAAATCATCACCTAGCGCTCCAAAACAGCAGAATTTCACCCAATCCAACCAGAATTGATTAAAGTGGTAGTGAACAGAACCAGATGTCTCATTCTAAAAGCTCTCTCACAGAAAGTTATCACATGAAATGGTAACGAATATGCCTGAGACATTGTTCTGGCAAGTTTTGGCCTAAAACTAAACCCATTCAAAATAGTCAGTGACAAAAATTAGATTAAGTTTTACGATCATCAGCATTCCATATAAATCAGAAGGCACGTGTAGTTTCACTGGTGGATTTGGAGAGGAAAGAAAATGGCTATGTTTGTGTTGTGTTGGAGATTTCTATTTTAAAGCACTGTTTACATCTTAACCACTGAATTACACACTTAATTAACCACTTAATTAAGCAAAACTTCAGAATATTGGTAGAATTTCCCATTACAATTATACTTTTCTACTTTACAGTCCTGCATCACGGTGGCATCCCCGCAAAAGTAAAAATGACCCTAAAACATGGATAGCTAAGTGTCTTTTATACCAAGCAAACTATGAGCTATATAAAAATAATTTTCACGTCTACAAATGTGGTGACGCACTCTGCCAGTGTCAGAGTCCATATGACGCTGTGTTACCAAGCCACCGTGGCCCGGCCTTGCGGAATGGGGGGCGTGTAATTAAAAGACAAAGTGGGTTTTGGAGCAGTTTGTTTTTGGGGAGCAGCAGGGGTGTGTATGTGGGTTGGGAGGCTTGCCAGGGCGGAGGCCTGCCGCTGTCCCCTTGACCACCCAGGCCGCAGAGCTAGAGGTTTCGGCGGCGCTCCTCGATAACCCGCAGCCCCACCACACAGCCCAACCCCACCCACACTCAGCGGCCTCTGGGACATGTTAAGACAATGGGGCTCTCTTCTTTGTTCCTGGTCGTTCATAAAGACTCAGAGGGCGGAGGTGTCATGGGAAACTGCAAAAACATGCCACTTAAATAACATGCTATGTTGATTTTCTAACTGGTTAAATAAGTACACCCACCTCAACAGAGAACACACTTAAAAGGGTGTTTTCTGCTAATTTTAGTGCACACTTTCTAGTTTAAAGAGCCCATTTCCTACATTTTTCATGCATTTATTTTTTCCTCTGTTTTCACACTTAATTTTTAAAAATAAAAAGACTGGTATAAGACTTTAAGACAGGTATATGTAAATTACCTCTGTTTTGATTAGCCATTCTTTTACAGTGTTTACACTCCCTTGTAATTCAAATAAGAAAGAATTTATTCTTGGGGGGCTCTTTGACACACTGGAAAAACATAGGATATAAAATATGAAATGTGCCTTTGCACAGGAGAGATTTTTTACACATTGTATGTCACATTCAGAAAATACAACAGTAATGGTGAGGTCTTGGGCCGGTGCTGGGCCAGCTACCACACCCCTCCCGTCGTAAGACTTGGCCCTGGATCGGAGTTAGAGTCAGGGACAAACAGACAACCCTCTCCGGAGATCCACTCCGGAGTTTCGCACAAACCCTTAATTAGACAATCAAGATCACCTGCTTTTCAGGCCAAGGAGTATATATAGACCAAAGAGACAGTCCTTCTGTGTGAAGTATACTAGTGCTTTCTAGCTACTGAATGGTTTGTGTGCAACTTTCCTGTCGGTTTCTTTTGTGTTTTTATGGCCCTGTTCTGGATTTCTCTTTTGCCTTGTGGACTTGTTCTTGTTGCCTGTGATCAGATTTTCTGGATTTTAGAGTCTTTGCTATGTTTTAGATGTTGCTTCTTGCCTTTGCTAACTTTATTAATTAAACTTTGATTCCTTGTACTCTGCAATTGGGTTCATATTTTTAAATGTTACACCTGTCCAGCAAAGGGTTTCAGAGAGCCAGGTTATAGCAATGAGTAGGCAACCCACAGCACCTGTATTCTACTGTTAGGGTGAGTGAGCCTGTTCCTGCTCGCTGAGTCTTCTGACAAAACTGATAAAAGGTATCTGAAGTAAAATGCATGCCTGTTGGCGAGCCGCACTGCGACAGAAATCGTGAATTAAATGTATCGTGGGTGTGTGTTTGTCACAATATACAAAACATTTGATAGAAACTGTTGCAATTGAGTTTTAAGCATTAGACAGACATGGTAAAAAATATTTAAAAAAAAAAATTACTGTAGACTAGAATTCATAACGTTTCACTGTGTCCACATAAACGTTTTATGACTGCTGAAAGATGTATCCTTTATGACAAGCAACGCTTGGAAAAAAAAAACTTTAGTGTTCAGGTCAACTGTTAAAGACACAAAAACCCCAATCATCCTACATAATGAATGTTCTCCATGCAGTCAGACACCATATTTACCGGCGTGCAAAAGCTGAGATGAAAGATATCATCTTGATCTCCTTTTATCATCCACATCATCAGTGGAGACGATTCAGTCCTCATCAGAAGCACGGCCAAGGCTTTGTCGTTTTTTTCTTTGTAGACAAACAACACAGCTGGTACACTCCCTCTCAAAGTCAGGTGTCTCTGGGATCTGACAACGAACAGAAACAGGGAATTCCACCCATTTTTCATAATTTACTGGACCAGAAAATAAGTAATTCATAGAGGGTTTGGGCTGAAATGGTTCATTGTAGAGATTCAGAGATTTCACAGTGGTGGGGAATGGAACCAGACAACACATCTCCAACACAAATATAGCCATTGTATTTGCTATTGACCCTAGTGAACCTACATGTGTCTTCAGAATGGAATGTTTGTGATGAAAAAATAGTCAATCTGAGCTAAAAACCTACAGGAATATTTTGCCTCATGAAGCCCTGCATGTTTCCCTCCATCATGAATGTGTTCAGTTTTAGGCAAATTGCTTCTCAAAACGCTTGGTAAAATAATGTCTCAGACATCAGACAGTGTATTCATAATCATTTAATTAAATAACTTTCTTTGAGAGACCTTTGGTTAGATTCACCTCCACTGTGAGCAATCCTAAAATCTTTCTCTCAAACCCACTCTGAACCACTATTTGAGTATATTTCTACTGTGAAATTCGCTTCTTGTTGTTATGGGGTTGAAGTTCACAAGAGTAAAGATATGTGAAGCACTAAGAAAAAGCACAGTCTGCATCAAATATGAGGATCACCATCAGAGCTATCTGAGAGACTTGTGGTTGATGTTCTTGGTGTTTTTCTCCATCTGGCACCAAGGCATCATCCAAAGGCAGCAAGTCCTGGACTATCATCAGTGCCGAAGCAGCTGGAATCTCTGTGTCTGTGTAGAAGAGTGGTGTTTGTTGTTTCAGTAATGTAATGTCAGGTGGGTTGGCCCTCACCAGTAGAAGCAATCACATCACCCTACAGATCATTGCCCACTGTCACTGGGAAAATGATGAAAAGCTTTTTGAAATATTTTGGCAAACACCATCTGATCAGCATATGAGCAGATTAGATACTGAAAGTTATCTGAACACACACTTTAGTGAAAGCGAGGAGACAATCACTTTCTGTTCGAATGCCTAAATGTGGTCAGATTTGCTTCAGTTTAAACAGTGACTGAAGATGGAAGATTTTCTTCTTTTCCCTACATCACATTTTTCACAATTTCCAAATGTTTCTGTTTTTTATTTAGAGATTTGGATGACAAAAAGCCCAGATTTCCAGTGTGCTCTCAGACTGTTGGCCCCTGCTTTTTGTTCTGTAGAAGTTAAACGTTAGCAGCTGAGGTAGGAGAAGCCTGCATTTGATGGACACCTTCTAGACAACAGGCTTTTTACCTCTTTAGACCCATTTAAGCCTTTATTTGTGTTTTTGCTGGGTGAGTTAAAGGCTCCTGGACACTTAAGATAAATTAGAGCACTGGAAGCCAAAAAGCAAAACTTTCTCAGCATATTCGTTAACACTGCCTCAACAAAAATAACAGAATCCATTATGTACTCTCCAAAGGGCAGCTTTCTCCAATCCTTCTCAAACGCATGCCATTAGCAAAATTATTTTTCACAGACTTGCCTGAAGTTTGACAGGCTAAAAGAAAGTTAACATGCTAAGAGATAGCCAACAGGCTTAAAGACAAGCAGGTTAAAAAATGGCTACCAGGCTAAAGTTGTCGCGAACACCAGTCACGTGACACGCACAGGGCACCGGAAATTACGCTCGTCACACGATATATAAACAAGGAAGCGGCAAGAAACCAGAACTCAGACACTGAGTCATGCCTGTCTCATCTCAACCCCTCTCTAACTGGTACCATTTATATCAGAGGTGTCAAACTCCTGTCCTGGAGGGTGTCCAGCACAGTTTGATTTCCCGGTGGGAATGTCTACTCTTTGCTGAGAGTGTAAATCTAAAAGAAGCAGATTAAAAAGATATGCAGGCTAAAAGATCAGTATATTAAAAGATAGCTAACAGACTAAACACAATGCACTCAAAGTGCATTAATTCAGTGCAGTGTAGCGCTAAAATACAGCTAGAAATCAAAAAGGGTTGCTAGCAGAAATTAGCATTATCATAGAAGTTTTCTTTCACATTTATGGCCTGTTTCTAACACCACTGCTTAGCCCAGCTCTGAGGGTTAAACATCCAGTATTAAATATTAAAAGTTCACATTGCCAGATCACACAGACAGCATGGCAAGCTCGAGTGCTACTGAGGCTGCCCAGCCAGAGGAAAGGAAGCTGCATGTGAATAACATTTCAAGATAGTAATGACTTTCTGACCTCACTTTTGGAAAGGCCAAGCATCCACTTTCAAGTTACACTCCAGCCACTGCCTGTGGAAAGACTTGCTGGCTAATCTGCCCCATCTGCTGGTGATTGGCCAGAGTGATGAACAGAAGCAGTTGTGGAGGTTCAGAGTATAAGTTCCTCCACTTCTTGACAGATTTTGGACCTCCAGTATTTGTTCTCATTCTTGCAGCTGAGACCACACACACACTGTAACTCATCAGCAAGGTTCGGCATAGTGTGTGTACTAATTTTAGGTGCATCTGCAAGGGACCTGGAGAAGGAGCCAGCATGATGTGGCATTTATGGCTGGCCTGACCCCAGAGGAATCCTTAAGCAGAAGGAAATGCCCCCTCACACTGACCTCCTCCGGTCATGGTGGAGTGTTACAAAGCATGTGAGCTTGACAGTGATTAAGCACGTGTGTGTGATTGTGTCTCATGCAGGCTATGTGACACTGGATCAAACCATTCATCTTGAAGATCACAAAATTACCTTGACTGACATTTGAGACCCTGTGAATGCCTCAACAATAAAATTCTGTGGGAACTTGCTGTTGTTACTTTAAAAGCTTACAGTGTCTGTAGTTCATGATTAAAAAAATACTGTATGCAAATTGACAAGAGTCAGTGACAGAAGACAAATGGCGGAGTCAATCATGGCAAAACTGCAAAATGGCCAGAATGAGTATAGACTTGAGTTCAAGCAGAGCTGGTGCCTGACGTTTTGCCACTCCAGGCAAGTGAAGTATAAGCAGTGTCCCAAATCACACACAACAAACACTTCTATAGGCCTACCTTACATAGTACACTACTTTTTTGACAGAACAGACAGACAAGACTCTGTAAAATGAAGTACTCATTAAACGAGTTCCTCCTCTGGGAGAATAATTTGGGGCACTGTGCTGTTTTCCCTCAAGTGCTGTTCTAGACAAATTCACATTGTAAACATCCCTATGATGTAACGTCACTCGGGCACAGGGACAACCGTGATCATCATTACAACCTCCTCCACAAGGCTTGTTATTTTCAAACTTCTGACTTCTGGCTCTTCTGCTGAACATCCATACCAACATAAAGGATGCACAAATTTACGTTGGCAATAACGGTTACATTCTTTAACATGGGTGTATTCTTTTTTGTACGCCTAATTTTCGTGCCAGAAAAAGGTGGCTTGTTCCCTTCAAGTGGGCAGTGAGACACTGCCTTAAGTGGAAGTTTGAGTCTTGTTCATAAGTAAGAGGAAAGATGGCGTAGGAGATCGGGGATAATCAGGGTGATTTTGGAAGTCATGTGGTTGTTGTACTGGTTCTTTGTAGTGAAGGAGGAGCTGAGCCAAAATGCAAAGCATCTCAGTTTACCAGTCGGTCTTTGTTCTAACCCAAACCTATGGTCACGAGCTCTAGGTTATGACCAAAATAATGAAAAAATGAGCTTCCTCAGCAGGGTGGATGGGCATTGTGAGGAGCTCAGAAATCTTGGGAGGGCTCGGAGAAGAGCTGCTGCTCCTCAACTTTGAAAGGACCCAGATGAGGTGGTCGGGGTGTATCCTGCTCCTTCCTTTGTAGGTGCTCTGAACACAACCAACTGGAAGACCATGAGACAGACCCTGGACATGCTGGGAGGGTTATTTATCTCAGCTGTCCTGGAAACACCTTGGCCAGGAAAATGAACGTCTGGGCTGCTGTCCTCAGCCTGCTACCACCCTGGTTCTGGATAAGTGGCAGAAAATTGTACTTAAAGATACAGTTCCGTTTAGAGGCTTGAATTACTGAAAGTCTTCTAAAAACAGTAACCCCAACGCACACATGCACAAACAGATTCCTTGAACAATAGAATGGCCATTGCAAGGGCAAGACCCCACAAGCATGAAACCAGCACTTGTGGGAACGTGTGAACATTTACTGGTGTTTTTATGAAGAATGACTGACAGATGTACGATTTACAGCTCTGCCCTCCTGTCCTCCCCCATGGGAGGTATTGGAGAACACACAGCACCTCCGGAATATGAAACATGCTGGCTCTGTGTCATTACCTACAACAGATGAAACGGCCCAGGTCATGGTACCGTGGCACCAAAAATCTACTAAAGATGGAGGCATCGTCTTTAAATCTGATGTCCATAGTTTGATTTGTGTAACATGAGCTGAAGTGTGAAGTGTGATTTGTAATCTAGTTATCGAGAGGTTGACAGTAGCATGGAAGGATGTGTAGCTAGCATTGAAAACCTAGTGCTGGTTATCCTGGCATGGCCTATTTGGAACTGTTAAACCCTTTCCTTGTGGTCAGACTTTTTTTTTTATTCATAAATCCCTCAATAATTAAGATATGTAAACAGAGAGCTTCAGAGTGAGTTTGTTGTTAAATGCTAGAGAATTGTTTATAGTCTTGGTGAATGATGAACCAGGCGTCTGCGTCTCTCACAGAAAGTTATAACCTGAAATGGTTATGAATGCACTGCCTCATGTCTGAGATATTGTTTTACAAGAGTTTGAGAAGCTTTTGCCCTGAAATAACCCAGTTATGTTTTAGGGGAACATGCAGGGCACAACGAAACAAAATGGTCCCCAAAGAAAACTGATTTTCTTCTGATTGGCCATTGTTTTACCAAGCACTCCACACAAACACTCAGAAAATGTGTAGGTTTGCTGGTGGGCTTTGCGAGTAAATAAAATGGCTACATTTGAGTTGGAGATGAGACGTCTGGTTCCAATCACCACCACTATAAAGAAGTCTGTTAACTGTTTCACACCAAACCCCTTCTGAATGAGTTTGTTTACAAACACTGAATTAGGGGGGGATTAAGTCAATATGGTAAAAATCTTAAAGGTGAAAACAGCATCTAGGTCTAGAACAAATCCCACACTAGCAATGAAATGCAAATCACATCCTGTGTATAGTCCTCCCGTGTATGGTTTTCCACATAACTGTGGTGATAATGATCTTCATACAAAACCTGGTGCTAATCCAGATGTTTCAGGTAGGCGGTAAGGTCAGGTAGAAAACAAATGTGTGCAGAGCATGGTTTTGTGCAGGATCTGCTGTTTTGTGCCCTAGTCTGGAAGGCTTTGTGAGAGAGTCGCTCCATGTGGAAGCGATGGACTGTGCTGTATGTAATTGCTGGGGCCGCTTCATTAAATATAGTATTTTAAGGTCCCCACAGTTCTGCTTGGCATTTCCCGTGGCTGTTCCAGGCTACGCTTGCAGCTCATGTGCAAAACTGCCACTGTAAATCTCAGCAAGTCCCTTTGGAGTTCTAAAGCCAAACACAGGAGGAAGCACTTTTTAAATCTTTGCTTTTACTGGAGTTCAACTCTGCGTGGTCACGGTCAAGAACCTGCTTGAGAGTTGCCTTAGACATATAAGCTTAAAATAAACAAGTTTTTTTCTTGTCAGTTGGCACTTAAAGGAACAGTTCAGCAAAAGAAATCCAATTTACACAGCAATCAGCTAGATTTAGAATTGGAGCTACAAGGCTAATGTCGCTAAGACTAGATGTCAATAGTCACCCATATCTTTTACCATAAACATATCCAAAAATGTCTCTGGACCCACCCAAACTGCATCAAGCTCTTCGTTAAGGCGGAGCAGAAAGCAGGACTGAACCTGGATAAGATTCCTGGAACAGATTCTGCTCCTGCGGTGGTTTGTGAAAACAGACCCTGTTGTGTATAAAGGCTGCCCGGAGCTTTCTGCTACATGATGAAATTGATCTCATTTTTACAGCTTACATTAGGTCATCCTGTGTCCTTAACTACATTTACTACTCCATTCTATGTAAACGAACATAGAATGTTGTGAGCTTCCTCACACTGAACCACTGCTAACATCTTAAACACTTAATAATGGTGATTTTTGAAACTTTGGCAGATTTGTCCTTTGAGTCCCATATTTTAGTCTTAAGCATTAATGACCTGTCCATCTCTGGGCCTTTTGATCCATTTGACAGATGTTTCTCCTCAGTAAGTCAAGGTGCAGCAAAATGAGATATAAGTCCGGTTATCATGCTAAAGTATGCATCAGCATGTTAAGCATGAGTACAAGATGGAAGTGAATGGATCTAGATCATGTTGCCTTCTCAGGACAGCAGGTTCTGATTATTCTGGCAGGAGAAGAGTGTGTTTTGCTCAGAGCTGTTTTCTTTTTCACTCATACAGTCCTAGATGGGTAACTGTCAGAAGACCACACACTCACAACTCTGACCACTGTACTGTACTGAATTAGGGTGTGTCATTCAGAGTAAAATGAATGTCATGGAGACTTAACATCAATACACTTTTATTTACTACTTGACCCCCAGTGAAGCTACATGTGTCTTTATATGGAATGTTTATATGTGTTTATATGGAATGTTGACTATGATAAAATATTAAATCTGAACTAAACTGAACTCAGTTTTCTTTGGGGGCTATTTTGCCTCACAACATCTTTTGTGTATCCCTCCACCATGAATGGGTTTAGTTTTAAGCCAAAAGCTTCTTGAACCTCAAATAATATCTTATGGCAAAATAATGTCTTATGGTTCAGGCAGCGCATTCATAACCATATTTTAAATAACTCTGTGAGGTTGCTATTAGAGGCAAATGTCTGGTTCCATTCAGTACCATTCAGACTTAGGGAGTTTCTCTAGAACAGACTATTTCACACCAAACCCATTCTGAAACACTCTTTACGCCCATGTAACTTCCCCTTATGAATGATTTCTAAAATAAGAAAAGAAGAGCAGAAGGGTGGTCGAGGGCTGTGTTCCGTATTATAACCACAAAAGATGTTTTAATACAAATCTTAAATCATTTTAATTATTACTAGAATAAATAGAATTAATAAGTCTTGTTTTTATTTATCCCCAGCGTATAGATCCTTCTTTCTACATTTGATCTCAATCAAATTAACTTTGATGGAATCTTGAATTTATTTGTCGAATATTTAAAATTTTTTTAATGTTGTTTGGGTTATTTATGGGTACATATATACATGAGGCTCAAGTCAGCCCTGAGCTCAAGCTGCAAAGAGACAAACTCTTTTTTTAGGTTTAGGGGTACGGGGCAGTCGGTCAGTCACATGACCCTCCCCCCGATTTCTAGAAGGGTGGCTGCAGATCCGCAGCGTTTAATGGCGGTACGGGGAGAGCGGAGCGTGCCACTATTGGTCTCGCTTAACTAGAACCATTTGGGATCATTTACATCATTTATGAGACAGCGTGCTCACAAATGGGCTCCAGATGCTCTGTCCAGCTTTCAGCAGTGTACCTTTATTTATGAGCAGAGGTGAGGGGCTCCTCTCCCAGCAACGAGGAGGTCGTCTCCACTCAGAAACCCCAGAAAGACAATGGTCCCACAATACACCCCTGGGGCACACCCTGCCGGTTTACAGGGTCAGGTCCCGCTTCAGGGCCCTCTGTCAGATCCAGTTTGTTTATAGGATGCTTCCACTTGGTTTTTATCATTTGTGGCTCAGTTTTGTTCGGACATTCATTCCTGGCATCCTCCCACGATTTTGTTTGAATTCTGAATAAAAAGCTTGTAAAATCTCAGTGAAAACAAACAGACGACACAAAATTCCCTGGAATTTCTTTTATTTCAGGTTTTTCTTTGATTATGAAGTTTTTGGAGGGGTACCACCATGGTGCGAAATACAAGTTGTCTTGGAGTTAGTGCGAGACCTCCTGATTGACCCTTAGGAACCCTGAAAGTTCCAGAATCAAATTCCTAGAGCAAAGGGCACCCCCTCGACTGGTGTGGGGTATTTTGCACCCTGATGTCTTTACACATTACAGAATCTCGCTGACCTTTAAGGCATGTCACAGGTGACCAAAGCACGAGACAGGTAACAGGACACTGTGGTTAAGGTTAAGGCAGAGAGGTGTTTTGGCAGCCATGTGGGTCATTTAATGCCCACTGCAGGAAATCTGCATAATCACTGCAGGAGCAGACTCACCTGCAAAGCAAACACAAAACAGATGAAACCGTTTGTGAGGCTCTTGCTCCCCCTAGAGGTCAACTTTAGTTTTACTGCTTATTGTTCCAGAAGCTACGAAGGTAATGACCAAAACACAGTTTGCCTGTGATCTGAAAAAAATTATCAGACAAGTTTAAAGCAAACTGCAGATTAGACTGGACTCACACCTATCTTGTGTATTTAAATATTGTTTAGGAATAACCAATGCTAAAGACTCAAAGCACATATTAACTTTTTTAGTAATTGTTTTATACTATTATTATGCAAAAAATTGCTATTGCTAATTTTTACTAAGTAATAGTAAAAAGAATTGCATTACTATTAATTGCATGCACTATTTCTTACTATTAAGAAGACCAGTCTGGCAAACTGAGGCTCCTGTTAACAGTTCTTAGACTCTACAATATCCTAAAATTACAAAAATGTATAGAAAAAGCAGCATGAAACAGAAAAGAATAGAAAATAACTTCTTTTGATGGTCATTGGACAGCAAGAAACTGAAGTGTTACACTTGCCTCACAGTAAACGTCCCCAACTGGGCGCAGTGATCACATCAGTGGTTGTCTTTCAGCATGGCCTTCTGCAAACATGCACCAAGGTTTCCTTCTGTTCATGGCAAAAGATCTAAAGAAAATTAAATGCATTAATTACTTATTGGGCCCATATCCAAAATGTATCTTGCATTTCATTTTCTTTTGATGTTTATGGACCAAAGAGAAATTAATTATGATTGCTTATCCCTTAGAATTAAACTGTTTTTGGTACTGTGCCTTTAAGCTTTATAAATGAAAATGAGCTCTTATGTTTGGCTGCCCTGTTTTGTGCCTCATTCTGGGATCAAACACTCCTTATGAGCTAAGTTTGAATGAGTGGGGCTAAACTGTTGTAGACTGAAAAAGCAGACATGTAAATGTGACATCACAAAATTCATATTTTCAAAAAAAAAATACCCAGAAGGTGAAAAACTGGTTACATTACATTATAAGTCCCTTAAGCTCCACTTGTGAGGGGCAGTCTGAAGAAAAGTTCTGCCTTACACTAAAATTCAGCCTGGCTCTTTGGAGTGTCCACTGTTTCATCCAGAGGACCCACTCAGTTCCACCATGCTCTGGAGCTCCACTGGTGATTATCTCTGGAACCCCCGTTTGATTGCCAGGATGATGAAATCCTTCCTTTCTCAGCTGCAGGTCAGTTGGCCTATTTTCTCTGATATGGGGGGTAGTGTTCCTTGGCACAGGAAAAAGCAGTCAAACAGAAGATCAGCAACCTCATATCGCACAGAGGTTCATTAGAGAAAGAAAGGAAACACTCTTGTGAAACACATAAAATGTTTTTCAGCATGTAACATAACAGGCCACGAGTGGGACCAATCTTTAAGACCATCCCTGACTACCAGAGGGAAGCATAGGGCACCTCTCTCTCGGGAGGCATTGCTTATCAAACCATCCTCAGCCACCAGAGGGAGGCATAGAACAGTGTATTCCTCCGATGTTCCAAGGTTCTCATCCTCCCTCCATCTTATGTAGCTCTCCCCTACGCATGCTGAACCGTGGTATCAGCGGTTGGACTGTGCTCCACTTTTCTGTTTTACAAAAGCCTTTAGTTTTTCATTGAGCCAGCTTGTGTTCTAGTGGTTAGGGAGTTGCCCCTGTAACCATAAGGTTGTGGGTTTGAATCTCAGGACTGCTAGTGGCACCACTGAGGAATGCTTGAGCAAGGTACCATCCCTGCACCCTGTTAACTGCTTCACTTGGTGAATGTGTTAAATGCAGAGAAAGAATATCACATTGTTTACACTGTGCACTGGGCTGTGGTGCGTTCACGCCTCTTTATTTTATTTCTCTTGAGAACCAGCTCTGATTTTTCATTTAAACAATAGAACTGGAAAGGTTTTGCGTTATCTCGGACAACATCCCCGCTGCGACTGGTGGACAGTAGATCCTCCCAGTCATCAAGTTCACAGGAAAGCAAAGAAGATGTCAGTTCTATACTAAAAGCAGCTTAGTTTTAGCGACTCCTTACACCAAGAAAAGCGGGTCCTGCTGATGTTCCAGATAAGAGAAAAGAATATTGTAGTTTTGTTCAGCCTGTCTATAAAGCGTTTCACAGCTCTTCACAGGTTCTGCCCAACTCCAGTTTCTGAACATTAAATTCGTCTGCCACTTCAGAAAGGTTTACCGAGGGGCGCTGACAGGTTGGAGATGTGCTGTTACACTCTTCTTCAGAGTCAAACCAAATGAGCTGCCATGTAGGTTTCTCTAGGGGCTTTACTGTCTGTTCTGGATGCTAAAGTAGAAAATCAAAACGGTCAGCTGCAGCGGAGAGACAGCTGTTACTTAGCAACCTGTGCTCAGCGGAGTAATACAGTCTCCTCACAGATATAAATAATTCTCCACACCTTTAAACAGAACTAACTCACTTCTCTGTTTTCTTTGTCTGAGGGAAACTGCTGTCCAGCCCAACTGATCACCATGGGACCCCAGGTCACCACCATCCCGGGCCTGCGATCGCTGGGACCCCGTGCCAAAATACCCTCAACTGGTTACAGCAGCTCACAACTACACACGTGCTCCTATAACTGTTAGGGGCAATTTCTGCTTAAAGCTCCAGTGAAGATTGTTGTTCCTCTTCCTGTTGTTTTATGGACTACAGACTTTACTTCTCTTCCAACAAATGTACCTCTATAGACACTTAGTGGTTCCAATTCTGTTAGCCATAGACAGCCTATCTGTCAATAATCTTGTTCTTGAAGGCCTTCTCTTGTTATTTATCCCCATAAAGACTCTCTTTTCTTTCTCTTTGAGTCTTGGTTCCTTCCGAAGTTTCTTCCTCCAGCTCAGGGAGTTTTTCCTCGCCTCTGTCGCCTTTGGCTTATTCACTAGGGACTCGGACCTGGACTCTGTAAAGCTGCTCTGTGACAACTTGGTTGTGAAAAGTAAAAAAATGTAATTGATTTTGTGTGAAAAATATCAGCATGTGGAGAACTCAAACTACGCTGAATTAACTTCTTCTTTTTGAGCTTCACTAAGCTTGAGTCAGGTCTGGCCTCTGCTATTAAGAGGCCTGGGTATGACTCCTGCACAGACCAGTCACGTTTCTAATAATGGAAGAGGCCATGATGGGGATTATGGGGAAAACTTTAGTCTCAGGATGAGGCTCAGTCTTACCTGCAGCAGGGCGGCAGATTACCAGCTTGACCTCTGGGTGGGAGCCTTTCAGCAGTTGCAGCACACGCTTTGAGGTCCAGGTTTAAAGGCATTCAAAAAGTCAAATATCAGAAAGTAGTTACGATACATTAGAATTCATAGCTGAAGCTGAATGCTGTTTTGTATTTACATTGAACAAGACTCCTGGTCTTTTTACTGAAATACTGTACATTATCCACTATATAGACAAAAGTATTGGGACACACCTGTTTTTCAGGGTTTGTCTCTTAATACTTCAGCAGACCAATACATTTTGGACAATGCCATGCTTCCAACTTTGTGGACACACTTTGGGGAAGAACCTTTTCTATTCCAGCATGACTGTGTCCCAGTGCATAAAGCAAGGTTAATAAAGACACAGTTGGATGAGTTTGGTGTGGAAGAACTTGACTGGTCCGCACAGAGCCGTGACCTCAACCCCATCCAGCACCTTTGGGATGGGCATAAATTCCCACAGAAACACTCCAAAATCTTGTGGAAAGTGATCCAAGAACAATGAAAGCTGTAGCAGTAAAGGGGGAGCAACTCCATAGTAAAGTCTAAATATTTGAATGCAATGCCATTAAAGTCCCTGTTGGTGTCCCTATACATTTGTCCATATTATACATCTGCAAATCAAATATGAACAAAAAATGTTGGAGGTGCTTCCTAAAGTTCTTAGGGATGACATTATTAAACACCACTGTAACAGAAAAAGCTGCAGGGCCTTAGCAAACATCCCAACACTCCTGTCAGAACAACTGGTTCCACAACTTGAAAGGTGAACTAAAACTAGTTCTCCCATGACAGGAGCTCCAAGTAGGATTTCTCACAGACTGACTATAAGGAAGGTAAAAGAGAAAACAGCAGTCGCTGGAGAAGATCTATAGGACAACCTGAGAGGAGTAGGAACATCAGATACACAGAGAACAACCAAACTGTACTGCCTTCATCTCCTTTCCTGCACCCCATGCTAAACTCCTCTGCTGAAGAAGAGATAAGTATAAAAACTGCACACAAGCTTTTAGACCAATCAGAACCCAGACCCAATAGTATGCCCCCCTTAAGTTCCCAACCACGTGCTGATTTAAAGGATTAATTGTGGGCTGATTTCTGTTTGGAATGTGTTCTTTGCCTTTTGTGGAAACAATCTGTTGCCTCTCCCAGCGTTCTGTAAAGCTTGACATGAGATTTGCTAGAACACTGTGTCAAGTAAGCCTTGCTCATGGGAAGCTCTGGCGAAAACCTGGACCTGGAGATCTACCCCCTGCAGAGTTAAGCTCCATCCTTTCAGGCTGCATGTCAGGCCTGTTGCATCTAAGCTCTCCAGGACTTGGGGGATCTCTAGGACCGGGACTGAGCGCTCCTGATATACCAGGTGAAGTTACCTGATATGACAGCCCCTTTAGTGATTCTCCATTGACAGCCAGGATCACGTCTCCCTCCTGGATCAGGCCGCTCTCTTCGGCCGCCTGGCCTGGAAACAGTGTCTTCACCCGAATCACAGTGCCACAGTCATGGGAAGTGTCCAGTTCAGCCATCAGGAAACTGAAGCCAAGGCCGTTCAGTCTCTTCCGCAGGGTCACCTCCATGGTGTTATCTAGAAGTGGGGTTAGCACCAAGGACCACCAAGTCAAACAAATATTAGGTCAATATAAGTCAAAGCTAACTTTACTTAACCTAATTTTTACTAATGCTTACTTATTTTCTTTATTAATGCTAATGTGTCAATCTTACTAGAAGAATTTTCATGCTAACTTCGTGCAGACTTAACTACATTAAAGCGAACTTATTAACTACATTAAAGCGAACTTATTAACTACATCAATGTTAACCTATTAATGCTAAGTATTGATTTCATTCATGCTAACCTATTCATTTTAATTCACCTTCAGACACAAAGCTGTAATCATTGGACCGGACAGCAAAAGGTGTCGTCATGGTAATGGCAGGGCAGCTGTTGTTTCTGAACTGTGTTGCCAGGGCGGCCGCTGTCTGAACAGTCAGTGTATCTCGGGGTTCTGGGCTGGGAGAGAATCGGGGCGTCCCAGAACTGCGGTCCCTCTCCAGGACTAACGTCACCACCTGAAACAACATGGCAAATGAAAACAAGCAGTGAGTGAAAGACCATTCCAGCACTTTTGTGAGCACACACACACACACACACAATTAGACATTAACAGTTCAATCACAATGCTATTGGAGTGCACTTTTTTCAGCCCGCCTCAATAAAACAAAATGTGGACCCCCTGACCTAAAACGGCCTCATCAGTACTTAATGTTAATGTCTGTTAAGCAGTTTTATGTCATCCTATAATTTGTAGCGAGCTGAGGAAAGACAAATTTACATTATTTCACATATTGTTCCGAGCACAGGAAGAGCAGCAGTAACAAGAACTGTTGGTATAATGTGGTAATTTGTCATTTGTTGGTGGCTGATCTGTGTTTGAGCAGCGTAGAGGAACGTGTGGTTGTTCACGGTAGTGATGGGTGTAATGACTGTAGCTCACCTCCCCGGTCTTGGAGAGGCACTCAGCAGCCAGCTGGTTTGAGTAGCCCTGCAGTCTGGTGCCATCCACTTCCAGTAGCTTGTCTCCTGTTACACACACACACACACACACACACGCACACATATATATATTCTACCTTTAAAATATGTGATAACGCTTACCTTGTACTCTGCAACACTGACAAAACCATGCCATAAACATGGATTAGAAACATATGAACATATGCATTTATGACAGATTATGTACATTAATAAAACAGTTTCAACAATGTCATGAAAGGTACTACAGTGTTTGATGTTATGATATTTTCTGTAACATGTCACATTTAAGGCTATGACACCAAACGTAATAGTACCTGTCATGAAACAAGACCATATTAAGCAGTTTACTTCGGGATCAATAAAGTTTTCTGATTCTGACATCTCCCATGACCACTTTTTGCTGATAAAGTCATATTGCATATCTGATATTGGCCTCAAATATCATTCCTTACTGTTGCATTTTTGTGGCCTAAAGCACAGATCATAGGGCGAAACAGTGGCAGCAGTATAGAAGACCACACTTTCTCAGGGCCTACCTGACTGCACACGGCCATCCTGATCAGCTGCTCCTCCAGGAACCAGGCTCTTCACGTAAATTCCTCCAGATCGCAGACCTGCATTCAGCCCTCCCTTCAACACACACATTAAAACATCAACAGCTTATCAGTATTTGTACTCATTCTAAATGAGCCACAATTCTGAACACGAATACTACTATAATGCTAATAATTATACTACTACAACTATCATAAAAATACTAATTTTCTTCTTAGTATAATCCTAAGTACTAATATTACTATAATACTAAATACTGATATCAGTACTACTGTAATACTTGTATGTAGCATTTTTTGAGTGACTTCTTCAGTAAAGAGCTGGTCACCATCTGACACACACTGACACTTGTTAGACTCTCATTACCATTCAGTGAATAAAGCGTATTTAAATGATTTTGATTTTTCTCTCTTATGTTATGGGCCCTTTAATAGTGGTGTCCTTGACTGAAGAATGCTGCAGTGTAACTTTAGCACACTTTTGGACAGATCTTGCCAGCGGGTTCAACCAGTGTCCACAGACCTCTAAAGCCGATTAACCCCAGGTCAGAGAGATTACACCGACCTGTCGGCTCCGTGGGCTTCCCCTAACAGGGCCAATGTGGGAAGCTTCCAGTTTACAAGTCAACTTGGGAAGCACATCAAAATTACTGGCCATGGTAAATGACTGGATGCAGTAAATAAACGTGGTTGAATATTTGCAACAAACTAAATGGCATCATATAAAAATAACTGCAATGGAACCTTCTGCCATGGACTTCCCCTTCTGGAAACCGGCCATAGGTTAATCTGACAGTTCCTACAATGCCAAGGGTGGATGGGGAGATGGCAGCTTGGCATTTTCCATGCTGAAGGCCAGAATTTCTAGTTCCTCTGCTTTCTCTTACCTCATGCCTCTATTCACTCTAGAAACACACACCTTGGGCTTACAATCACCCTGCTACTTTATTAGAAACACCCACCTTGTGCTTCCAATTAGTGGCCACTTTATTAGAAACACCCACCTTGTGCTTCCAATCACTGGCCACTTTATTAGAAACTCCCACCTTAAAGTCATTAAAGTCCCTGTTGCTGTAATGGTTGGGTGTCCCAATACTTTTTACCATATAATGTATATGTTCATATATCTGTTACTCCACACACAACACAGAACTATTTTTAAACACTTCTGATGTCGGTATTGAATCTGGAACCAACGGCACATTCATGTCCAGGATTGTTGGCTATGGTCTAACATACTACTAGAATCCCATAGGGGAGCATCAAGCAGGGTATATACAGCAATCCTTAAGTTAAATTTAATACCTTTTAATGCCTTTTGTACTACCTTCAGAATTTTTTAAAAACCATCACGACACTGAGTGTTAATCAGCGTCCTGCAACTTTTATGCAGATTTTGACATATATAAAACTATACAACAGAATAGATTTACAGACTCACTGATGTTGACAGATTGAGACAAGGATATTTGATTATGCGCCCAGATACGCTGAAGCCTATGTTTAAACGAACTAACACAAACTTTAGCAGATAGAATTTCACTGAAAATAGAAAACCTCATAGTCTATTTAAAAAAAAAATAATACCTCTAAAACCAAATGTAACACTTTTAATAGCCTTAAATGTGGCAATTTTGATTTATCACCTTTTAATACTTTTTAAAACCCCGCGGACAGCCTGATCAAGGCATGTTTTGTCTCGTTTGATATTTATGCCCCAATTTGAAGGCCAGGATCTAATCGTACCTGTCCACCATTGCTCTATAGTAAAGCCAAGGGGGCAGCGACTTAATCTGTACATTTGTCAAAAAGTTAATAGTATTTTCCTGAAGAGAAATGCATTGACATACAGAAGCAATGAGAGTTTAGGTAGAAAAACGGTGGGGTATTCCTTTTAAGGTTATGATGGGTTCAAAAAAAAAGTGCTTACAGCAATGCTGATGCCCAGACTGCCAGAGACTTTTTTCAGCTGCACAGTGAACTCCTCTGGTCTCAAACTGATCAGAGATGCTGACCTGGAGCAATCATCCTAACACATCAAATGGAAATGCAGTTCATTACAAAATGACAAAAGTACCAGAGTAGTTTTGCATAGCACATCTAAGGTTTAACGGATTTAAAGTGAGTGTGTTGAGGTTTAAAGTGAGTGTGCTGGGAGAGAGATGTTGAGGAGAGAGACTGAGTGTGTTGGGAGGTGGATGCTGAGGAGAGACTGAGTGTGTTGGGAGGTGGATGCTGAGGAGAGACTGAGTGTGTTGGGAGGAGGATGTTGAGGAGAGACTCTGAGTGTGTTGGGAGGAGGATGTT
>JBBPCY010072745.1:0-10805 GCA_037974405.1 Brachyalestes nurse
ATAAGGTGAATGGTCATTTTGCTACTATAAGAAGTCCTCTGTGTCCAGGACTTGTTGGGAGAATCTTCAACCTGGGATCGCCCCGGGAAGAACGTTCTTCTCCTTCTTAAGAAGAAAATAAAGTCTTTGTTATGAGCAAAGTATCTTTTGTCAGTTTGATGATTTTCTCACCTGCCCTAACATCTTGTATTGAATTGGGTCCACATCATCACTTCCCATTTTGAGCCCTTGCTTTCGCTATAATTTGCATCCATACAACAGGCCATTAAATAACTGAACAAGACTGCTTGTGTTGTATGGGTAGATAAAAGAGAATACTTAAGAGCTTTAATTTAGTGTAAATCATATTTGTAAATTAATTTACTGTTCATGAGTTTCCACAGAGATAGTAATGAAGTACAAATCCACACATAATTAAACTGGAACAGCACTGGTAAATTATTGATCAGTTTATCATCTACATTTTACAAAATTAATCATTTATATGTCAAATAATTTCTGGTCTTTGCATTTCAATCAAAATGCTCCTCTTTACACATTATGTGCTTACATTACATTGAGGCATCCCTCTGTGTCTTAATGATTTCACCTTTTTAGTAAGCAGCTTTGGCAGCTAGAACTGGCCATAAGGTGTTGTTGGGTGCCCATTTGCAAAGGCAACAAAGGAAATGTTTTATGTTAACTGTGTGGAGAATGTGTCACAACACAGTCATTGTACCCTACTGAGTTAGTTGCAGACCAGTCAGAGTTCCTACACTAACCACTGTCCACTACTGAAACTTTGGGCATACGAAAGTCAGGACTGGACCTTGGAGTAATGGAAGATCACCTGGTATGATTTGTGCCACCAAACTAAATACATCTCATTGGTATTCCCAGACAGTAGTGGCCTGTTTCAGCAAGATGCCACACTGTACACATTGTTTGAGAATGATCTGAGGAACATGACATGGTGTTGAAGGTATTGCCTTTACGTTCCCCATATCTCAGTCCTCTAGGGTATCTATGAGATGTACTGGAACAACAAGTGTGACCCACAGTAACTCCAGCTCACATCTGAAAGGGCCTACTGCTAATGTCATATTGCCAAAAGTCCATGTCTTGTTTGCATAGAGCTGTTTTGGTGGTGGTGAGTGTCTTGGCTTATCTTTATAGCTGTATTCTGTTGAGGATAAGGTGAACAGTACTTACTGTGCAAACCTGAGCCACACGTGAAACCGGGAATTGTTCCATGAAGTTGTATTCTTCTCCTGCCTCCCTGAAGAAAAACAGCACCTTCCCCTCACTGGGGATGTACGAGGAACTAACAAACGTTGGATCTGAAAGAAACAGAAGATCTCACTCTGGAGAAAATATTCCACTTTAATGTCATGGTTTAAGACAATGGTTCTTAAAGGTCCCATGTCATGCTGATTTGTTGTGCTTTTATATAGGTCCTAGTGGTCCCCTAATACTCTATCTGAAGTCTCTTTCCGAAATTCAGCCTTGGTGCAGAATTACAGCCAGTTCGAACCAGTCCCACAATGTAATTTCCCCAGGACACGGCGTTTCTAAGCGGTGGGGCGAGGAGGAGAGAGGCGGGCGAAGAGTACTGTGGGGGAGGGGCCCGATTGCGGTACCATGTTCTAATGTTTATAGTGTATAGTCATGGCTACTGCAGTCACATAGTTGATAAAAGACAGTTGTATTCGTCTGTAGTGAGATTTGGGAAATTTCCTTGATGGCCAAGCAGTTGAGATCAGTGCCTATAGCCCAGTTACTGTATGACTCCTCAAATTTTACCCGTTCTCATCTGATCACCCTGGTTAGCATTTCAATGAGGGGAAAGGCAGATATCGCGCGTGCCATAACACTAACAGCAGCACGGCTGTCCAAATAACAAAGAACTACAATACTCGAGTTAATGTGTGTATTCACGCACCATTCACACACATATCTGATGCTATCTACCTTTACATTAGCGACAGTAGCCTGCTAACTGGGCTGTTAGCTGTTAGCTGCAGAGCTAATGTTACAGCCACACTCTAAGAGCAAAAAGCTTGGTAACCATATACAGCAATACAACAAAATTATATAGCGTCCAGTTCACTTACTTGTCCAGGGAGAGATGGTAAAAAAAGCTTGGTAACCATATACAGCAAAGCAACAAAATTATATAGCGTCCAGTTCACTTACTTGTCCAGGGAGAGGTGGGCAAAGAACGAGAAAGGGGAGGGATCATTTCCCCTTATGTCGACATAAGGGGCTAAATTCCAGATGAGGCCATCTGAGCTGTCTTTCTCTAAACAGCGGAGTGGGATGATCAAAGCACACTTTACACATACTGCCATTTCTAGCCACAGCAGGACCATAATCAGGCTAGGGGAACTCGTATTAATGTTTAAAAAATCTCACAAAGTGAAATTTTCATGTCATGGGACCTTTAAGCCTGTACTGAAGGCCCCCTCACAACATGCAGTATTATGGCAAAAATGTGGGTAGTCCGGAACCCATAATGACCAGTTTGGTAAGCATAAAGCACCAGTAGAATGTTATAAAACTTTTGCTGACAAACCACTGAGTGCTGGAAATCCTTTAAGCTGTAAGTTTTTTCGTTGTTTGCCGAGCTGCTTTGAGATGATGTGGCGTGAGATAACTTGCACTTGTCCAAAGGTGTCCTCTTGTGTTGCAGTATACAGATCTCCATCTGTGTAAAATTCATACATTCATACCACCAAGCTTCCAAGCTTAATCAAAGCAGCCTTAAAACTCGAGGATTTTGTGGTGACAGGTCTTTTTCTTTTTTACTTAAACATAGGCACTGTCTCTTAATTTGTCATATAAATCTTTAGTGAGATGCAGCAAAGATGCTGTGATCCACACAACTGCATAAACTTTCGGTTCTCACCCACAATAACAGCTGTGTTCCTCTGAGATTCCTTATAAGGACAGCGACCTTTGGCAGTATGTCCATGTCTGCTGACTAACAGAGTATCCACAGTCTAAGGGGAAGTTATAGAATGGACAGAAAATTAGTTATAGTACCAGATATTAGCAAAAATAAGGCAAAGGTTTGTTATTTAAATAACAGAAACATGTCTTACAAGGATTATGTCATGAGGTGCATATGCAAATGACCCACAGGCATACAGATGAGTGGAGTTGACAAACTGCAAGATATGGATGAAGTTGCCACAATTCTGGAATTTTTAGTGAGAAAAGATTTTTAAAAAGTATTAGATAACCATAGTAAACATCAATTTAGTAACTTGTTTTTGGGCTTCTACTGGGGCTTCTACTGTTTTCTTAAAAAAAAATAAACATTCAAAATACTATGACCGCCCCATATATGTGCATAAATATCTCATGTAAAATGACCAATTTGTTTAGTCCATTTACATGAGAGTGAATATTGTTTATTGCAACCAAAAGTGTGAAACAGAGGGGTAAACATGTGAATGACAGTAATGACAGAACACACCACACCTTATCTGATGTCCCACATCTGGAAGTATCTTTTGGTTCCCAGTGAAACTGTAAAACACAATCTGTTATTTTAGTGATTTACCTACAATGTAAGAGGTTTTTGGGCAAATTGTTAGTTTAAGAATTAAAGAAAAAGAATAATGTTTAAAGAAAGGAATAAGACCTGACCCAAAGAACACATCAGCACCTTGTTTTTCAGCGTGATGACATCAGGCTGACTGACATGCAGTGATAGCACAGTGTTCCTCGCCCCTACAAACAGTGTGGCACCGTCTGGACTGAGCAGCAGTGCGGTGGTATTCTGTGCATCAGAGGCATAGTACTCAGATAGCTTACGGTCTGGACTTCCTGTTAAGCAAAAGATGTCATCGGCAGGTCCTGTGTTAACAGTTCAGCTACCACAACTATTTGTAATGTTCTAAAGAAAACCTCATCTACGTTTTGGGATGTTGGTTAGGCTTGTACGTTACCTTGATACATGGTTGAAATCGGAGTGATACATTTGATTTAAACACAACTTACATATCTTGCATGTGTCATCATAATTATCTGAGGCATTCTTTTTCAGTGGTTTTACTGTATTGTGTCAATTTGTTCTTTCCATTAATAGGACCTATGCATGTAGTTAAGCCTTTAACCGTTTCCTGACTGAATTTTGAACAACATGCACATAGTAGACACAACATGTACACATCGATTTAGGAGACAAATGATACTCCCCTGGTACTCAGACAGATAAGTAGTATTGACATTAAACATCAGTGACAGTAATATAGAAAGTAATACATTACTGTAATTTATTAATTATGGTCTTAAATGTATAGCCTACTTGCAGGTCACTATGTCAGAGACACGTACAATATATGGACAAATGTATTGGGACACACCTCCTAAGGATTAAATTCAAGTGTTTCATTCCTACCCATTGCCACAGTTGTACAAATACTACTCCAGCATGACTGTGCCCCAGTGCACAAAGCAACATGGTTAGATGAGTTCAGTGTGGTAGAACTTGACTGGCCTACACAGAGCCCTGATCTCAACCCCATCCAACACCTTTGGGATGAACTGGAGCAGAGAGTGTGGGCCACTCTATTATCTTTGTACTTTGCCTGGCATTCCCTGTGCTAAACTATGACTTATATGCTCTAGATCACTGTATATGGTATTTTTCAAGCTGATGTTGTTCATCTGGTTTGAAAGAAAGGTAGCAAGGTAACAAATGACAATAACACGGGTCTGAAATCCGTGCCTGTATATGGGAATTAGGCCTATAGTTCCATAGTTGAAACTGTAGCAGTCATTTCGAGCAGTCTGATGTGAAAAGCTGCACTGTAGAGAAACCTCCAGACTTTCTTTACAATAGTGGTGATAGGAACCAGAGGTTGTGATGTACAAAATACAAATGTTTTCATTTTATTTGCTGTTTAAAATGAGTGAACCATTACATGTGATCATGTTTTATCTGCATTGTTAATAATAGTAAAATAGTGCTAAATAAAGTTTTCTATGAAGCGCCATTTCCCTATTTACACCATGTCCTTCTTGCCATGAATGTATTTAAAAAACTCATCTTACTTTCAAAAAGGGTTTATCAGGTTGGCGCCATAACAGTAACCACATTTAATGGAACCTTTTATTCAAATCTTTTCCAGCTGCCTTTAAATCTCAAAAGGTATAGTAAATCCTTGTCAAATTGATTTACAAATGCTGCAATTACATTTTATTGTACAATTTCATATCAGAGATTGATTATTATTTTTATAATAATCCTCTAAGATGAATGTGAACAACAGTCTTTGTGTGTGAATTCCTTATTGAAAAATGTAATGACTTCCAAAAACACAATTTAACAGCTAGCTCAAATAAAATTGAAATAAAATGTGAGGATTTTAGCCGTGTACTTACCAAGGTAGAAGGAAATCCGAGGAGTGATGGAACTTTGTGAGAGAGGCAATAGTACCAAGATGAAGATGCAGGTTTTCCAAAATCGAACACCTGCCATAGTTAGGACAGCCCGTGTGAGGAGTGTGAACTAAATCAGCTTTTCAGCACCTTCACAAGGAAACGAGGTTACAACTCGGTTGCAAATCTCTTTTTTCGCTTCTTAGAAGAGGAAGACAGAACCACAGCTTCACATCTACATATACCATAGAAAACCATTAGCCAGCACTTCCTGGTGAAGAACGTTCTTTTAGAAGAAATCTCATGCTTCTGAATCTCATTTGTGTTGACCACCAAAAAGAAAACTTTCAGCTATGTACATTTTACTGGAAATTGTGTAACTCATCTGTGTTAAGTAATAGTGTCTTGTGAAAGTTCCAAAAGACAAACAAACATAACAGTGTTAAACTTTATTGTGCTGCACACAAGGACAGCAAGACAAAGAAAGTGTTTGTTACTATCAGATTACTCATACATTAGTGCAGTGCCTCTCAATACTTGTCCTATAGTAAGTAAAGCAACATTCACTATGTAATGATGTGGTCTCAGCTAATGTGTGCGGTGAGGTGCCGAGTACAATGGGAAGATTTTAACTCAAACACCCTAAACATGATAGAATATTCTCTGATTCAAGAAAACCTGAACTACAGACCTGTTCTGATATTTTACACTGATCGGAAGCCAGAAAATCTCTTACTTGCATTGGTTGCTTAAACAAGCATAACAAAGAATGTCAAAAAAGGCTGAGAAGTGTGTGAAACCTTTTTGCCGTGAATGCTGCTTATTAAATACGCTTTATTTATGTGACACATTAAATAAAGGAAATATACTTTATTTATACTTTATTTCAGTTCACTGATTGGAAAGCAGGAGAAAGTCACTGTGATGGTTTGGAGAATCAAAAATCTATACCAGGGGTCACCAACCTTTTTGAAACTGAGAGCTACTTCATGGGTACCAAGTCATATGAAGGGCTACCAGTTTGATACACTAGAACAGAGTTTACCTAAACTTGTATAATAAACATGTTTTAAATGCTTTTTTTTTTTAGATATTGTCATTTTCAAATCTATATAAATGCAAATGTGATTAAAGAAGAATAGCTACAGGATGAAATTTAATGTTTAGACGCTGCTCACCAGTGAGTTGTGCTATTTTTAGAACAGGTCTGAAGGCTACTCGTGTGGTCCTTGGGGGCCTCTGATCTACACAATTCAAAAAGGATTGTGGCTAATGAAGGGAGGTGTGGTTTTATTCACATGGACACACACAAACAGCCAACTCTCACATTTAGTACTAGAAATGGATAGCTTCCCATATATATTGCTGAAGTACCAGTGTTTCTGCTTTAATTTGCTGGTAGTACTTTGTCTCACTTAATACTCATTCACAATGTCAAAAAAATGCATCACAGTCCAACTTTAAAAATAGGTTCCATGTTTATTGCGTAAAAATACTGCATACTGCATGACACAGACAAATCTCTTACTTATTCCCTTGGTATTTACAAAAGGCAAATAGTCTAGACAAACACTCAGAAGTAAAATCAGATTTGTTCACTGAGATGAGCGCAACAAGTGCACAGTAGAGAATTGAACTTGCAGCCTGATCTCTACAGTGATAGCTAATAGTTCATATTCCTTACTGAACTAACAGCTTTACTTAAACAATATCAGCCCATCGCTGTGGAAACTTTCCTGGAAAACCTTGACCTTGATAGCTTGCTCAAGAGCATGAAGCAGTAGGATGGTCATAATTACAAAACATGCCACAAAACCTACTGGATCATTAGTGATTAGGTTAGGCCAATAAACTGATATACACTATATGGACAAAAGTATTGGGCCCCTGACCTTTACAACAACAAGGACATTGCATTCAAATACTTAAGACTTTAATATGGAGTTGGTCCCCCTTTGCAGCTATAACAGCTTTCACTCCACTTGGAAGGCTTTCCACAAGATTTTGGAGTTTCTGTGAGAATTTGCGTCCATTCATTCTGTAGAGAATTTATGAGGTCAGGCACTGATGTTGGATGAGAAGGCCTGGCTCACAATCTCTGCTCCAGTTCATCCCAAAGGTGTTGGATTGGGTTGAGGTCAGGGCTCTGTCCAAAATGTCCAAAAAAGGGCGTTGTCCAAAATGTTTTGGTATGCTGAAGCATTAAGATTGCCCTTCACTGTAAATACAGGGCCACCTGAATTCAGTAATTAGGAGGTGTACCAGTACTTTTGCCCATATACTGTAGAAGTTTTAGTTAGTGACTGGAAGTTTAGATTTCTCAGCCCTTCAGTCAAGAAGAGGAAAACTGTTGTCCAGAGCATCCTGCAGACATCAGTCATCTGGTGTAGCCACTACAGGCACTCTGGGGCTCCGAAGCATGCTTGTTTATAGACAAAGGCTGAGCACTGATCTCCTTTCTTCACCTTTAAGGCATTGACTGGCTTATCATCATGTATTTAATAACTTTCTGGTTGTTTTCACTAGGTTCATTTTCATTAATAAATGTGTCCACAAGCGTGGTATTGTGGTTCCCAGACGCAGCCTGTAATGCTACTGAAAGTCCAGTGAGATTCAGCATGACTCGTCTGATTAGTTCTACCAACCAGAAATGGAAGAAGGCATTCCATTCCATTCCAGCTAAGCTGTGTCGAGTCCTCTCTCATGGTCAGTGCAATTAGAATTGTGCGAATCTGCAGCGTGCTGTTGGGAAAAAGCAGGTCCACACTCAACAGCAGAACAGCATGTCCTCACTGGTTACATTGGGGTAGAGTTGTGGTATTTCCTGGGGTGCTGTGGGCCCCTAACTGGGGGCAATGGTGCACGTCTAGACAAAGGATGAAAATTCAGTCATTTTGTACACAATTATGCTGTGTTTACAATTTTATTTTTTAAGACTTTATGGCAAGGTAACAGGGCATGTAACCACAAAATAAAAACAGACCAAAAATACATTTCATATATAATGTAAATAGCTGTGGCATCATACATACACATACTGTGTTAAGACAATATGCTAACCTTGTAGGAACAGCAGCAGCAGAGGGGGTGAAGCTGGGGGAGGGAACAGCAGCTGTATGGTTCCCTGATGGCTCAGAGACAGGCATCAGGCGAAGGGGAAGGGGGTAACCAGAGGGGTCAGCAGGCAAAGGCTTCTTAGGAACTGGAGGTTTGGGAGGAGGAGGGTTCTGGGTCTAAAACAGGAGAAAGCTGAATGTCAGAAGCTGGAATTCTGTACATGGATGAGAGGCAATGACGAATGAAAGAGATGGTCCAACCAAAAATCAAATTTACAGAGCTTTTCTCTAACCCCTATTGTTGTCCACCTGGTGGCCCAAGTTTGCATCCCTAGTTTGGCATTTAAGCGGTTTCAGCTACTTGATTAAGCTACAGTTAACACAATACTATTTGGTGGCCTATGAGTTTCTATTACTTGGTTGTAACATTGACGTTGTAGCTTCCGATACAAATCTAAAGAAGCAAACTTCAAAAACTAAACATGTCTTGGCTGATAGACTACACTTGAGGTAAGAGGAGAATTGTGTAAATCAGATTTTTGTTTCTCAAAACTTTCCCTTTAACATTCCTTTTTCATTCAGAAAATGAAAATCACATGAACAGTATCAGTCAAAGATAATGTGAACTAAACAGAGAACACTGGAATATCCAGTAAAGTAGAGCAACAAGCACATGGCCTGACTGTAGCACACAGAGCTGCTGGATGTGTCTCTGCAGCACTACAGGGTGATGGTACCTGTCTGTGTGAAAGAACAGGGTCAGGGGGTAGGGGCTTGCTGGGTGCAGCCGGGCGCGTCACTGTCAGCTGGAGATCCAGTCAAAGACGCAGGAGTTTAACAGAGAAGAAGATGGATAAAACTGAGAACCTCCACTCACTAATACCATTTTATCGTCACATCACAACACATATCCACCCAGAATCAACCACAGAATCTACCACAGGCCATGCACCGTTTCTGGATCTCAGCAGAACGATTAACACATTCCCTCATAAGATTAAATACATTATTCCCAACCAAACCATCCCAGAGCCTGTACCATAATTAGAGACAGGAATCAAGAACCGGTTACAGTTGAGAACCAGTTCCGAATCATCCGATTCACTGGAATGTTTGCCTCTGAGGTGTTCGATTCTTTTATCGATGCCTGCATGTTTTTCTAACAGCTGAGGATAAATGTCTAATGTTATAATAAAATTAGCACCACCCAAACGGGTTGCACAGACTTTTACCTGACTAAAAAAAATCGAAATGAAAACATTGGCGGTTTAAAATATTCTCATTTCATCCAATTTAGATACATAATTTATTTTAATATGTTAATAGGCAGACAATGTACACTGTGTTCAAATAAAATAGCTGCACTGACACAGAAAATAAAACTAATCAGGAATCGTTAAGGAAATCGATAAAAAAACGGACTGAGAAGCAGAGTCGCTAATGTCACTGGTATCAATTCCCATCCCTAACTGTAATGCTCCTGCAATAGGAGACAGAGCAAGTTGTCAGTATGAAAGAGATAATAGTCAAAAATATTTTAAATGGTTTGGACACTGTGACTTCTACCAATAGAGTAAATATGCAGATTTCAGAAAACATTTCCAACTGTCCATATCAAATTCGCTTAATACTTTCAGAAAAATTTGGAGCTATGCCCATTTTGTAAAGCCTCTAAAGTTCACAAACTAATAAAGACATAAGCTTAGGCTTTTACAGACTGTTCACTGGGCACTACTGTATAATATGCAGAAAGCAAATCAGGATGCCTTAGGACAACTAACATGGACTGGCCCATACATGTTTTTGAGTTAAAACAGTAGGTTAAAAATGTGTGACTCTAAATAACACTGGACTGTTAGGGAAACAGTCGCACACTAAGTGATAACACTAATTGATTTCACACATGCTTAGTGTGGTGTCTTCTATATTCCTTCCTCTGTCTCCCTTTACAGCTCAAAGAAACATTTAAAACATTGATTTTTAACCACTGATTTTATTTAGTTAAAGCAAGGTTTCTCATCATGGGCTCATAATGTTTGCGAAGGAGACTCCTTTTTTGACCCTCTACTGAAATCTTTAAATATACTGGGGGACAAAGCCAAAGACTGTATTGTTAGAGACAGTGTTGTGCCTGAACAGCGTTCATTGAACACGTTCCTATTTTGCGTGAACGCTAAACTAAACGAGCCGGTTAACAAATTATGAACGCAATCGTGAGTGACGTTCACTCTCAAGAGACTGAACGCAGTTCACGCTGTACGTTCGCAGGATAGTGATCGGAAGTTTGGCTCTTTTCAGAGAGTCCCAAACGGCTCTTAGTTTCTTATCATCATCTGTAGCCTCATATTTTAGCCCAACTTGGCAAATATGAATGCTTTG
>JBBPCY010072746.1:0-10805 GCA_037974405.1 Brachyalestes nurse
TAAAAGTGTGGAAAGTGTAGGTCCTATGTACCTTCACTCTGTCTTCCTCCTGTCTGGGGCTGCTGATAGTGTGTGTGTGTGTGTGTGTGTGCGCGTGCGTGCGTGTGTGTGTCCTGTTCCTGCACAAGTTGCAACATTCAAGCACCAGCACCGTATGCTCTCACATTCCCGCACATTTTACCCTCTGTCTTGTGGGAACCAAACGTCTTATCCTCTGTCCCACCTGCAAATTGGGGGTGGGACACTATAAACATGGCTTTGTGTGGGGTTCCTTATCACAACTGATCAAGATGGCCATAAGATTATCTCTTGACTAGGGCCTTGCAATTGATTTTGATGAGGATGTCGAGGAAGAGGTTTCAGAATGTAAGGAATATTTCTGAATATTCTGTCTATCAGTAACTTTGAAGAAAAAGAAGAAGAATGAGGATGAGGTTGAGCATCAACCAGCACCAGAACGAAGATAAGCAGCCCGTCAGCAGCCAGCTTCAGGCCCAGCCCGTCAGCAGGCAGCTCCAGGATCAGAACAAGCCCACCAGATGAAGAAGCAAATGAAGAAATATGGATGTCAAAAAATGGCGAAATCGAATGGTCGTCTTTCCCGAGAAATGAGCCACCCCGCAAGGTTGCTAATGTGAAAAGGATGCAACCGGGTCCAACACGGCTTTTGAGATTTTCCTCCCAGATTCCATACAGAAAAATAGTCTAGATTTCACTAATATATAAGAAAGGTGTGTTTTTCAAGAGAGGTGGAAGCAGATCAAAGGTGAAGGAGACCAAACCCATTTACATGCCTACTTTGGGGTTCTTGTCCTTGCTGGAGTTTTCAGGTCCATGTGTTACATTTCTAATGAAGTTCAAATGAATGAAAATCAATAGTAATGAAAAAGCTTGCTTCATGTGTAAATTTGTTTTCCACTCATATCTTGATTAGAAATTTGGTCTGCCGCGGAATCTCGTCCCCCCCCCTCCACCCCCCAATCTGAAAGCACGATATCGAGAAGGATATGGTAAATTTGGGCCGGCGCGGAATCCCGTTAGCACCCACTCCGGAGGGCCGGTCTCAAAATGCCCGGTAAGATTTTTTGTCCCAGTCCAGCCCTGGACAGTGCACACCTGGACAATGTTCATTGTTGAAAGTCAATTTCTGCCATTATCATGTTGGTGTGTGTCATTTACAACAAATCTGACTTAGCAGGGGTGCGTGTGTGTGTCTGAGGAAGGGATGGTGCCCATGTTTATGATGTACTCTTTGCGGTAACACAGTAAAAAATGTGGCTCTTGATCTCTGACTGGTTGGCCACCACTGTTTTAGACTATTGTTTTATCCTTCTTCCTCATTTGTAACTATAGACCTGTGGAAAAAGTTTTGAAGGTAATAAACCCCAAAGTCAGAGTCTGGCACTGAACCGTAACACTGACTGCAGTTAATCAGAAATCTAAGGCGATTTTTAGTACCAGGAAGTGATTTGCTCAATATTTACTAGACAGAGGATGTTTCCTTAACCTGTGACAGCATGGACATTCACATTGTGCCTGGGAATGCTTCAGGACAGAGAGAGCAGTATTTGTATTGGCAAGAGAATTAAAGGCGCTTGATGTCTACTGGAACAGTAGTTCTTGGCCTCTTCAGCATTCACAGCTTCAGCACATTCTTCTCCCCGCCATTGCAGGAATAGTATTTGACAACAGGCACATACTTGGCATTAAACTGACGACGCACAGTCCGCACAAAGCTTTACAAAGACCAGAAGGAACCCAAACAATCAAAATCCAGATGACAGAATGGCCTTTCCCATGATGTTTTGTGTCAGGATGAATTTTGAATAATTCCAGTTACGCTTTATGTTCTGACTCGATTAGGGTTAGGCCAAAAAACCAAATCATTAAATAATAAATAAAATAAAAAAACAAACCAAAACTAAACAAAACACATAATGCCAACTTGCTGAATAAATGAACAGCTGCTGGAGCAGGTACCATGACTCATGCTGATTGATCAAAGACACCAGCTGAGGACAAGAAGCACATTAATGACAGATTTGCTCAGGAGGCAGAGTCATACACGTTGGATCATTGGTTGAATTTAAGCACCTTGCTCAGCTTTGTGTGTGTGTGTGTGTGAGTGAGACATGAAATATTCATAGTATCGTTTGATACTGAATGACTGTATGAGACAAGGCCCCAGGCTATCTGTTACCAAAACAAACAGATAATTAAGTGCAAAATGTACTTTTAGTATCACTTTTAGTAAAAAAAAAATTTACCTTCTGGTCAGAGTAAAGACAGCCTTTTGGCCTTAATAGCTCAGAGCCTTCAGTTTTTCCTCCTATACTTTGTTGTAACCTTCCACGTTGTTAGGACATACACTTTGTTAGGACATACACTTTTGGACACACCCTAGTTTTAAGTTCACTTGTCTTGTTGACACATCAAATACAAGGAAGTTTCTAAAAATGGAGGGTCTCTTTCTACAATGGGCCAGTTGAAATCAAAGATCAGAAATATAATTGCTCTTACTGTTCATCTTTTCTAACATTCCTATACATACTGGAATAAAAAGAAGCAATTTCTTTTTCTTTCTTTTCAGCTTGCACTAAGGCCTACTATGGCAAAATAGTATCACGGCTATTAGACCTAGAAGTTTGTCTGTCCACACATATTTAGATATAGCAAAACGCTCCAAATCATATATCAACTGGTATTATAATGCTACTACATAGCACATCCTCCTTTAGTCATTTAAAGTCAGCTGTGCGATGAGGAAAATGGCATAAACTGATGAGTTGAAGGGCATGTGTGAAATGTTGATCTAAAGACATTTAGTAGTAAGACATTAATAAAAGCTATTAAACTAGGGGTGGGCGATATGGCAAAAATACAATATCACAATAAAATACAATATCAATTAAATACACAATATATTTACCTTTTTTTTAAACTTAGTCTGATTCAGAGAACTGAATAGGTCCAGGTCTTGGTTTTGGAATACCCCTGCTCTAATGAAGCTGATCCAACTAACAAGTTAATTAGTAGGTCTTTCCTGAGATGGTGTGGGTGTGGTGGAGTAGAGGAAACACCAAAGCCTGCATGGCGAGGGGTGCTCCAGCACTGGGGTTTGGGAACACATGTACTCTAATCTACTGTCTACCGTATGTACTTAACTGTCTATTCTATGTTTTTATGGTTATTCTATGAATAATTGTCTTATTCATTTTGTTCTATATTGATACCTACACCAAGAGAAATTCTTTTTGCATTTACTACTTGCCGAATAAAGAATTTTAATTCTGAGTTTGAAAACAAGTATTTAACAAATGGGTTTCTGTTATACGTGCAGGTTTGAATGCTCTAGCACTGCAGCTTCTGCACACATTTTGTGCAAAAAGCTATAATCACCCTCAGAGGATCACTACCTTATTACTGAGCTTCCTGTTTGAGACTTACAGTATGCCTTATCTGATCTCAGTCTGATAAGCACATTGTAAACCACTGGTGCAAAAAGCATCTTGTTATTCTCATTTGCTCAGTGGTAAAACTGCAAATAACTTTCCTTTGAGTTTAACTCAGCCTTGATAAGATGAAGCGCTGTTCTCATTTTGCTGGAGTATTCAAATGCAATTACATATTTACATGTTTAATTATTTGTTATGCAATGTGCTATGTTTTCATGTCTGTACTAGTTTCAGTAAGCTATTGTTAGTAATTTATTGTACAGTAAGGTATTGTCAACAATTTCTAAAGATTAAACGGGGTAATAGAAGCACATTTGTATACAAAAGTTCTAACAACAGTTCGAACAGATAAAGACAGTTTACGTCACTTGCACTCAGCATGGAGTGTGTAAAAATGCACGTGGCCCAAGACTAAAGTGCCTGAAGTGATGTCAGCAGACAGGGCGGGCTAAAAGTTATATTCCCAATTCCCTCACAGCCCTCATCTGAGTCAAAGCCAGAGAATAGGTGACGAAGCCAAGGACCATAAACAGAGACAGAGAGGAAGCACACTTTCACTCACAACACTCACCATTCACTCAAACTAGCACAGGCTGAACACCAGGAAAACCAGGGAACCAGGGAAAGGACAAGGACACACTACAACACAGACATTATCACCGTGCTTGGAATCTGTCTGCCATTGTGAGTAGTTACAAAATTTTTAATTTGTAGATTGACTTTTTATGCCAGAGTAGATAATATCTTGTAATCTATGAAATAGTTAAAATATGCCAAAAATGCAATTTCTGGATCTCCAAGCAATTTCTGGATCTCCAAAGAACCTCTCAAATGTCAATTTCAAATTTATTTAAAAGGAAAATGTTAAACTGAAATGGTTCGGTGGTTTTATAGCATTTTTGAAGCATTGCTCCATGGTCCACATTGATTTTTAAGATTCTGAAAAATGAATATGAAGTTAACACATCACTATGCTTTGCCTCACAGGAAGACCAAGAGGATGATTATAGGCTGGCCAGACCCTCACAGTACCACACGCCATTTTGTTCTGCTCAAGTATCTACAGATGCTGGTCTTGCCCTTGAGGAACGATACACTGTTGGGCATTGGTGCTTTGGCTAGTTTCTACACGGCTCTGCTCCTCAGCTCTCCACATGCTTCATGCAAGGCCTCCAGTGTGCTGCTGGGTCAGCTGGCTCGAGCCGACAGCCTGCTGTTGCTGCACTGGGGCCTGGAGGCTCTGGGACCTGCCCTTAAAGTCCCTGAGGAGACCCTAGAGGCACTGGAGCGTGGCCTTCTAGCCTCACACCGTCTGGTCAGCTTGCTGTTGCTAGGCTGTGTGAGTCTGGAGGCTCTGTTGGTCTACAGGAGGCCTGTAGAGACACGCAGACTGAGGACAGTGCATTGTGCACGGCTAGCATGTGCCGCGATCTGGGCAGCTGTGGGCCTGGAGTTTGTAGTCCTTCAGGCCTGTGAGCATCAATTTGCTCTAAGAGATAAAGGGGGTTTCATCACATTTTTAACACTGGTCTGCACATATATAGCTCCTTTTATTCAAGGGGCCTCCTTCTGTGTTAGGCTAATGCTGTGGCTGGCTAACATGTTGACATGCTACACAATATTCTGCCACAAACCACAGAGACAGAAAAGCTGCTTTCACTAAAACAAGGCGAGGAAGAAAGTTAAAAATGAACAATTTCATGTTACCTCACCATATCTATCAGTATGTGCTTATATTTTTAAGTACAGAGAATGTTGTAATTTAGTCTATAGATTAGGTTGAAAAATGCAGTGCTATTCCCAAAATATCTATATTTAAGGGAACTTATTTATTGATATTGTTGATAATGTAAAATGTGAACAACTGCTTGGCTTTAAATAAATGGCACAGAAACTGCATTATGCATAGTTTGTTACTAGAAAACAGTGTGTAAACAGTTTATTGCCAAACATTTCCTTCTGGAAGGTGATGTCATTAATATGGCATCAACTCACAGTCTAACACAAAAACAGAGCTGCTCTGGCTGGGCTACACAGAACGCCCGCATTTAGTAAACACAGAGTAGTCATAAGCTATCATTTCAGCATAATAATACAGTTGCCCCAAGAAGGGACACCCATTTAATTTTAAAGAACAGCCTGATTTACCACCACATTTTCCTTTCTGTAGTGCTAGCAAACAGCTAATCCAATATGTGCTATTGTTTACTGATCCCACTAGTGGATATAGGTTTGAAATACCATCATTATAATAAACTGTAAATTTAGAGCCCAACACTTCAATATACTTGAATAAGAAAAAAAATGCAATTCCTGCTTGTACAAGTGTACAACGTAAGGATATTCATAATGGCATTCATAGAGATAAGAACAGAACATGTGGCCCTTAGCTTGTCTAATGAAAGAGCATGGCATGCTAGCTTGGATAGCGCAAACTTCGCTCAATTTGAACAAAATAAGTAAAGGTGTCTCTCAGTTCATGATTCAGCAGAGATGGTGTGTTGTGAGGCAAAACACAAAAATATAAAAGTAGCGTCTATTCTTTTTTTGGAAAGTAGTTATAACCAGCAATGATTGGCCATTAGCCACTTCAGTATTTTGCTGTGGTGAGTAAGTTGCCATTGTTTTGATATATCACATGTTGGCTAATTAGACTAGCTAGTCAACATACTTGTTTTGAGATACTTTCGTTGCTTAGCATTAACTGTTTGCTTGGATATTTTTTTAATTTTTTACAAGTTTACATTTTCAAAATGTATTAATTGTCATTAAATACACTCTTTAACTGGGCATGATTGATGATTTGGCTAAAACACACACATTAATGGTCCAGCTGTATCTGCCCTTATACAAAGTGGAAAGCAAATACAACTGTGAATGGCTTATCAAACAACTTTGGTAGTACCACCTGAGACCTTAATAGAGCGACTTTGCCATGTCCTGTTATATAGTGTTAGCTTTCCTTCCATGCTAGGGTTCACCATAATTTGCCATGTCCTGTTATATAGTGTTAGCTTTCCTTCCATGCTAGGGTTCACCATAATCTTTATTTTTGTCAGGTGTCCTTCTCTAGTGTGGCCACCACAAACAACTTGAGTTCAGTTGTGAAATGCAATCACCTTGTCCTGTTTTCATATTCACACTGATTGGTCAGTTTTATTGGTCTGATGCTGTCATGTGCATGTGTACAACACTCACATATAAGATCCCTGATTCTTGATTGACACTGTCTTTTATTTAAGAGCATTATTTCATTGTAAGCATGCATCCTTTAAGGTCTGTAGTTTGTTGTTAGCAGCAGCCATGGAAGTATATCGTCAGTTAGAATTAGAAACAATATTCTTAAACCTACTGAAAATGACTTAGGTCTGCAGCACTGATAAGTGGACACTTTGATTTCTACTACAGAATAGCATTTAAAAGTGGCCTCCACCCACCCTCCCATCTTCTCTCTCACACTTATTCCCAAAATCTGAAAGCAATGAAAAAAAATAAACAAAACAAAACAAAACAAACAATCTATTTTCATTAGTAAACAGAGACAGACCGCAATGCGTCATCAGAGGGGAAACCAAACCCCTTGTGGGGGAGAACGTTCTGCAAAGTTGAAAGGGAGTGAATGGGGTATTCTAGCTTGAAACAGCTATAACACAAAGTATAACACCAGCACCCTTCAGCCTGAAGTTATAGATATTCAAAGAAACGTAATATACTTCATAAGTGTTTCTTCTCAATCCCAAAATCAGTGTGAAAAAGTTACCCAACAGAGTGACCAGCTTGGGGGCTTAAATCTGGGCTATCCTGTCTATGCTACAACCCACCATGCAACAGCTTTCTGGCATGGTTTCGATTTTAGTTTTAGGACAAGAAACAGAACTGTGCAATGCAGATCAGTGGAAAGTGCATCATTGTTTTCTCCCATGACATGGGTTTGGCCTAAATTATGGCCTCACTCCACTGTACTGACTGTAAAACACTCACTAAGAAAGTGGTTTTCCCAGACAGTCCATATTTCTGCTGCAACCTTACCTGTAGTGCATAAAGACTGAGCAAAGTTGTGGACCATCTATGGAGCCTTCAAGACAAGTTTGAAGGCTCCTGATCTAAAGGAACAGCTGGGCACATTCTGAGTGTGCTCCGGGAGTCTTGTTAAAATCTTGCTCTATGCTGTCTGGAGTTTGTTCAAGATGATACTACGGATTTCCATGTAATGCATTAACTGAAAGGGTTATCAGCTATCGAGATCAATTCTCACTTCTTGGGTCATTGAAAGGACAACAGAGATCTGCAGTGATGAGTGATAAGCAACAAGCTTATTGGAACACTGAACCATCAGAATTGAGTTGCTCATCACAGGTCTCGATAGACACAGCCTGCTTGGCCCAATTATGCCCACAAATACAGACAGACTGATAAGAGCAGTGCTGTCAAACTAAAAAGGTTTTTTGGCACTATGCTGGTCAGCTGAATTGCTTATGACAGCAGGAATGAGGTTTTAGGTTTTAAATGGCTGGTGTGAAACATTAGACATAAGCTTCAAACTGGCATCTAATACAGGAGATCGTTATTGTAGGGCTTGCTGGTTATTCATTTTGCTTGTACATAAACTGCTACTTATACTTTTTAAGAAATACTTTGCCAAACCTGCCAGTGAAAACTTGAGGATGTCTGTACTGTGCAAATGTGATACAAATGGTATAACCTGTTCACTGTTCTTCTTTGGCCACAGTGGATGTATTTCAGTGAAGCAATGCTTTAATCTTGATTTTAGCACTGGTTATTCTTTACCATCTAGTTTCATGGTCCAATGGTTTCTCCCTAAATGCTGAAGCTGGATTTCTCATTTGAATTTGAACATACGCCAAGGAGTACTCAACAAAAGCAAATATCTCTCTACAGTCTTCCACAAAGTAGTAGACACTGACAGTGTAATCTTAAAACTGAACCAGACCAAAGTCAGTCCCCACTGGATTATTGATAAACCATGCTTGCTCTGCCCTCTGTTGGACATCTGAGGGAGCTCAATGATAAAAGCCTTTCCACATCCACGGAGCACCCTTTCTAATTTAGTCTCATCAATTTTGAACATCAACAAAACTGACGCTATATCAAATTCACAATACTTCCAAAAGTTTTAAATGCTTGCTCGTGCAACAGCTGCAGCCAATTGAGGGAAGGGCTTATACCAGATGTAAGAACTTTGCTGTAAGAATTTGATTGCAATCAGTCACAAGAATATAGTGAGGCCAGGTGCTAATGTTGTATGAATAGTTTTAGATCAGAAACACCGCAAAACATACCAAAAGATTTTGGATAGACTCCATCACTCCACAGAATGCAGTTCTGCTGCTCCACAGCCCAATGCTGATGAGCTTCATACCTCTACAGTCAACACTTGGCAATAGACATGGTGACCTTAGGCTTGTGTGTACTTACCCAAGGGTTTTGTACTTTATGGGTAATCCTGGAGGCACCATAAAGTATCTGAATTCAGAAGATTAGAAAATGTTTGGACATTTAGTGCACTTTGTCCAGAATTTTCGGATGCCCTTTGTATGGAATTGGCTCAAAGTTGATGGCCTTGCACATGTCAGTGAGATTTAAACTCCCAGTTCTCACAGACTTGTCTCAGAGTTTACCCTGCAAACCCATTTTAACATTTCTTTAGGGATGCTGCAAAGAAGGGGTGCCAAGACAGGAAGCCTGTGTCACAAAGACTAACCCTGGGGAGAAGAGGCAGATGAAGAAGATGGAGGGAAGATTATGGAGGGAGGAATGCTGCGACAGAAAGAGAAAAAAATGTCAGCGAATGGGGGCTGAGGGATGCGTTTTGAGAGATATGACTGGTATACAGACCCCAGCCAGAAATTATGCTTGGTTTGCAGTCACACATGTCCAATATGATCTATGCTCATGTTAGGTTTAATGAGCACTCTAACAAATATGTAAACAGAGAAATCACAAAGTTACATTTTCTTCAACATTCCAGAGGTGAATGGAGACAATGCAAGAATGCTTTTATTGTGTACTTTCACAAGAGTGGACAGGTTAGTTTAAGGAGCTGGCATTGAAATAAATTACAGGTAAATCCATTAGTGCAAAGACTAGAAGGTAAGATCAGTACAAAGGAATGCAAAAACAAGCAACAAAGCAAGAAAAGGCTAAGCCATCAGCAAGACGTTGAGACTGTATAATGGAATCTGAAACTATATGATTGAATCTATGAGACTCTATATTAGAATCTTGGAGACAATATGACAATATGTAAAAGACTCAATGAGAATATATGATACAATCTTTAAGATTATATGATAGAATATTGGAGTCTATTTGATAGAATCTGTGAGACTATATGAAAGAATCTCAAAGGCTTTATGACATATTCTTTGAGCCTATTTTAAATAATCTTGGAGGTTTTATGACAGAATCTTGAAAACCATATGATAGTATATTTGAAAATAAAGCACCTTCACTGTGCATGATGCTAGAGCTTAACATTAGCTACTAAGTTTTAAAATGAGCTATTTTTAACTGAAGAAGAGCCTTTAAAAGTGGGGCATTACACTAAAACTACTCAAGTCCTTAACTGCTCCACAGGAAGAAATACACAGTTAACAACATGACACCGGACAATGTGAGAGTGTAGTATTTCAGTCTATATATGTTACAGGACTGAATTATTTTCACTCTGATATTTGATCCAGCACTGCTGCAGCTGATACTCCAATATTGAATCATGGCATGTCTACCTGATACACTACTACCTGGTGCAATTTTTGAACCCGAAACTACACCATCAAAGTGATTGTCTGATTAAAGTATATTCAATTATAGCTTGTTTAGAAACGTGAAACAGCGGAGAATTTCAGTGAAGCGTGTTTCACTAGTGTCCCCATTCATTTCAATGTAAATTTCCTCAGATCCTGATTTTCGAGGTTTCAATGGACTCTAATGGTAAATAAGTCCCACCCGTGAAACACGTGACTACCTACTGTGATAGGGTAGTTCTCTGCTTCAAAATTACTGACATAACACTGTGGCCAAGCACCACCTTTGAAATAATTTTTTTACTTCGTTCTATTTTATGTACTGAGCACTGACCTTGAGTGTGAGATTGAAGCTTCATACATAACAAAACACGTAACATATTATTTACTAGTGTTTATTAATTATATTTCTTTTTATTTTATATTTTATTACTTGTCTATGAGTGCACAGAAGGAAGGGCACTAGCTTGTTAGCTTGACCACTTGCTAGCGATCTCCACTACCACCCAGCCAAGCTGGGCACTGGAAGCTAGTTAGCTACTTTTTGCCTATTACTCCCATAGCCACTTGCTAACTCCTGTGC